>VXAV01003309.1:199363-209737 GCA_013399715.1 Alectura lathami
AAAAAAAAAAAAAGAGCTTCTGAAACATAAAGTCCAGAAATGGAAAGTGGCCATTCATGCCATGAAGAAAATGCATAAGAAAGACAGCCAATTGAAAGAGCGAGGTGGAGAAAGGAAGAGAAGAAACTGGAAGATACTCTAAGGAGAAAAGAACATCAGTTAGCTCCATAAGTAGAGAGGAAGGGACAATGCAAATAAGCAGGGACTGGATCATGAGAAGAACCAACTACATGATATAGTAGATCATGACAGAGATCAGAAAAGGACAAGAATAGTTTTTGAAGAAATAACAGCTAAGGGAAAAGTGAAGATGCACATTTACAAAATGAAAAACAGATACAGATTAGTAGGGATTCTCATTAACAGGAGTCAATAAGCAAGTCATCAGAATTGGTCTGGAGGAAAGATAGATATGCAGTGTGGCAGAAGCGAGAATACATGTTGTTCTGAACTACGAAAACTCATCATGGGAGAACAGAAGAATCTACCAATGCTACTTTATGTTGAAAAATGCCACTGCAAAATCACATCAAGAAAAGGATCAAAAATGACTGTGAGCTGGGAGAGACTCACTTATCTATTCTTTAATGGAACTCTTTCAGCCCCAAGAGAATGAACTTTTATAAAATAAAAGATAAAATATAACTAGCAGATTCTTCAAGCCTTAGAAGGAAGGTTTTAGGCTGCTTGGCCACCTGATAGAGGCTTTTTTCTGGAGAGGACTTTTAAAGAAGTGACAGTAAGTGGAAACAAAAATAGTATTAAAGAAAACAGTGACAAGGCTAAAGAAATACATTTTTTTTTCTGTAAGCAATACCTGAGAAAAGTGCGCATAAAGGGAAAGAAAGGGAAAGAACCTCTAGAGAGAAAGTATGCTGAAACAGCAGTTGTGACTTGGACACTAGCATTAAAAACAATTTGCTGGCCAAGAAAGAGATATAAACCTAAATATAGTGTTGCATCTTTACATTTCACAGCAAAGATGTGACAAACTATAGAGAAATAAAAAGGGCTACTGCAGATGAAACATAATCTATCTGGGTCAAAATCAATGTGCAAAAGCAGTCCTACTGAGTAGTGTCAAGAGCGTGTGATCATCCCAACTGTCTGGTTGGATCTTTGTTCTGAGATCAGTTGCAGAAAATGTGCATTTAAGTGTTCTTACCTCAAGAAAATACAGGGCTACCTGGTCTTCAATGAAAGCTTAGCACCACTGCAGCTTTCAGCTCGAGAGGTACAGTCTGGCCTTTCCTTCTCTTGCTATCGGTGTTCAGAAACGAATCACTAGGAAAAGGAATATATTGTTTCAGAAAGGCTTTGGTGAATTTTAGCTTCATGTGGAAGCTAAAGCTATGACACGGCCCCTGAAGGCATTTCGACTCCTGAACTGAGGACATGATCAGCTTTTAAATGTGATGATCCAGATGAACTTTCAGATTATAAATCCCCAAATTCAGGGTGCCTGAAACAGTGAAGCATACTCTCTGTTTCTTCTACTTTTTCATTAAGCATCTTTTAATGGTCACAGTCAGAAACCAGAGACAGACTAGATGGCCTTGTGTTCTGACTCTGTGCCTGTGCTTTGAGGTTGAGATTGAAACATGAAACATGCTTTGTTAATGGAATAAGAGGGAATAAGAACATTTACATCCCTGTTACTGATTGCCTGACTGTCCTGTGGAGCATGGATGGGAGGACACAGTGTTCTGTGAGCTTTCATTACATGATTCTTTTGCAAACAGAGAACCAGAGGACTTTATTTGTGGGAAAAAGACCTTCCACTCCACATTCTTAGAGAAAACAATATCTGAGAGTTCGAAAGCTGCCTGGCAGTTACAGTTCCATCCATAGCTACTTCTAGGACAATACATTTCTGTACGGTTAGTTTCCTTTTCCGGGACTCTGCATGAAGTGACAGTGCAGTTTAAAGGGACGTCCTAGAGTATATGTATAATTCATAAAAGTGATTGAAAAATAAATTTCATGTGCTCTTGTAAAGTAATGGTAACCTGCTATTTAGACTGGTTATCTTTCTTTGCCCATGAAAGATACGCTGAGAAAAGCCTCTTTCTACCAGTTACTGATTATCATTTTATTTCACCAACATGTGTTAAGTTTTATTCATGAGAAGATTGCTGTGTATTTTAAATCGCTGCACAATTTACCACATTACACAATATTTTCCTACAGGAAGCTTATTCTGTACATGCGAAGAGTAAGGCTCTTCTGATATCAAAAATAGGTTCTTTCACCTACCACTACTGTCAAATAATCTAAGACAGGTCGAAAGAAAGTTAAAGCATTCATTGTGGAACATCTTATGTTATTAAAACACCTCTTTTCTTCTTTTTGATAAATTGTATGGTGTGATAAATTGTATGGTTTTCTTTGCAGTCAACAGATTTTCAATAATTTAGGTCAGATACATTTCAGCTGGTTGAGACCTGTTGGAAAGCATCTTGCTAATGTCTTATGTACCATGTGAGTTTCTTTGTGATAACGAATGTTGCATGTGGCTCTGTTACAGTTTGTAAAGAAGGTGCATAATTAGTAATATTCATTAAAGTTTCAGTAGTACTCCAAATGTAAAAGCTACTGTCCAGACAGATAGCGAATGAATGTCACTACTGTAAGGAGCTTGTAGCTCAAAATCAGTAACAATGAATTAAGGGAAAAAAAACAAAGGTGTAGGCCCAGATGATCATAGAGTCCACATTTAGAAGAAAAGGTATTTAGCTGGAAATATTTTTAAAAGAATTTAGGTTAGCTAACAGAGACCACTAGGACAACACAGTACTTGAAATTGTGCAATGACCTATATTCATCTGAATGAACCACTGAAAGCTTTAGCACACCCTGGAAGAACAACCATGTGGGAAAAGGGGAATGCAGCCTAAAATGACTTTCACACAATTAAGCACACAGTTAATAATTTAGCACACATTCTACAGAAAACTGACCTTTAAAAAAGTTTTTGACTACAGATATAGCCATGATCCACCTCCATAGTCTAGCTATAGCTATGATTTATATTTCTGCTAGGCTTCTAGCTAACTTTCCTGAAAGAAAAGTGTAAATGGTAAACTTGACACACTAAAAACTATGGAAATGCATTCTGTTTTCTCAGTCATCATTTTTTTCTTTTTCTTTTTTTTTTTTCTTGTAACTAACCTTAATATAGTGCTTGTTCCTAAGGCCCAGCTGCTAATGCAATAAAAACAGTGCAAGAGGTAGTTGGAAAGACAGTTTAACACCTTGCTGCATATCTTTATAGAGAATGCATAGTGAATAGACTTTTTTTCAAGGTAGGCAACAGTAGTAATAACAGAACAGGCAGTGACTATCAGACACTGAAATCTGATGCTGATATTTTAAGTTTAACTTCAGTTGTGATATTTGAAAGACTCTGGAAGATACCCGAATGGTTCTTGATAAGGATTTATTTTTGCTATTCTCAGTTTTCAGACTGCCAGCTCCAGGATGAACACAGGGCAGCATAAGCTTCTGTAGGCTGTTTCCCCTGTATAATGCCTACCTCATACAATTCGCATCTGAAGGAAGGTACGAGGCAGAATGATGTCATGGGTTTTGGATAAAACTAATTACACAGCCCACTAATCTCCTGAGAGGCCTTCAGACTCTCTGTGGATGACAGAAATATAGGAGATAAAGAAGCAAATAATGACTATGCAGGTAAAAACCATATTAATACAGCTGAGATACTTTTGCTATGTGAAATAATGTAAGTCATGCTACTGCCTCTCTTTAAAAGCCTTTATAAAGCATTTCAAATGGTGTAACAAAAAATCACTTAATTTTCTGTCATATAATTTAAAAATCAGCTGACATCTATCACATAAATGATGTCAGGTTTCAAAATATCAACACTACAGAATCTCTTGATAAATGGGTAGCACGTAAAAATAAGCACACAAGTGGATCTTCAAAATCCAGTAAATCTGAGATGAATTTTTATGTAGAGTTCAGGTATAAGTTTAAGAAAAACTGCAAAGTGTGTACAGAGAAGGATTTAACAGAATTGATTAAGTCACTCTTCACCTGCAGAATCCTGATGTAAAGCCTGCCTTCACTTCAAGTGCGATATGAATTTATGAGTGCTCTTAATCTCCCTTGTACTGAGAATTTGCCTATGTCTAATATTTACTGGACAATGTGACTACTAGGCTGGACAGAGAGCTGGCCTGCCTCATTACAGCACTCAGTCTGAGGAACACTTTTTAAAAAATCAATGACTAACTAATATCCCTTTGACAATTTAAACCCAGGTGCCTTTGGGAAAAGTATTTCAAACGGGAATTCAGAAGTACCTTTATGATCATGTATAAGTACCACTATGACAAACTATGGTCCAGTATGCCCATTCCTACCTGCTGCATACTCTGGAAAAAATTTCTGGTGTACTTATTCCAAATTCCAGGAGGACCACTGTTAGTTAACATATAACTCTAAAACCCCTATACGACTAAAAAAGACAGAGGAAACAAAAATGTATGCATGCAGGATTAAGTACTGCTGACAACAGTGGTGTGCCAGGTTGAGCATGTCTGTGGGCGACTGTGGGCTGGCCCCGTCACACAGCATGCCGCTGCATCCCTGTTGATCAGTCTCTACCAAGATGTCTCTCCATTTCTCTTGTACAATTACTTCTGTTAAATTATCTTAAGATACATAAATATGTACTTGATGATTTCCAAGAATGATCAGTTTTTCTCATTATTTCTAATGTAAGCAAAAGAATCCTCTGAATAAACAGGTATTAGAAAGATAGCAGAAAGCTGAATAATTCCTATAAGAAGACACATTTCTGCTTGATTTTTATGAACCACATACAAAGACAGTCAAAAAAAAATACCATCAATCATATATTTTATCAAATATCTCTACTAGAAAAAAAAGATGACATTGTCACCACTCGAAAATAGAATGTATTTTCAAGGTTGTTTCCTTCCAAACATTTTATAAAATTATATTGGAAAGTGTCTTTTTTGGGGGGGAGGGCAAGGGTGTGTAAACAAATTCCAAAAAATTTTACAGCCATACATTTCAAGTAGCCATTACTAGAAGGAGCGACACTTGCTTCAGTCCCCCATGTACCTTTATTTCACACAAATTTACCACCCATCAGTTTCACTATTGAAAATCTTTCCAACAGGAAACTGAGGATAAGAGATGAGAATCCAGAAAACCTTTGCACAGACACCCAAGATCTTTTTGCTATAGCTACAAAACTGTAAATTTGACAAGGCTAGTATCTGTGTCTTTTGTACTTCCACCAGTTTCTCTTATCTATACTCACAACTCTTAATGTTTCCAGACACCTTTTGTTTCCTTCTGTACTTAGACCATGCATAGGTACCTCTGCTTCTCAGAGGTCTCAGCTGCAGGCATACAGACTGCTGAGTTTTTCCATCACATAGGCCACAAGCTACCCTTCTGTTAACAGTACAGTCCTCAAACCTGTGATGTTGACCACACATAATAGGCTGCTCAGAGACCTATCTCAAACAAAAGTGAAGTAGGATACTTAAATTGTCTTTTTCTAGTTTTGGACCCTTCCTATAGGAAGAGCATCCCAAGCATGATTATGGTGGATGAATGTGGTACAAAATCATCACAGCATGTTTGAGCTGGGGAGGAAGAGGGACAAATAGTGGTCAGATTGACACTTCGTGTACAGGAATGGTAGAGTATGTGTACGTGGCTTAGAGAAAAAATTAAAATATATATAATACATCTATTTAGTGGAAGTTACTCCTTCTAGGATCTCTTAATGTGTTTCTAACAAGAATCTTAATAATAAATGTTAGGAAATTAGTTGGTTTACCATTTATCTGGGACACAAATAAAATCCTTACTTTACATTCCGTCAGTCTGGGAAATGCACTCTAGCCGTATGTCCCAGAAAGAATATGCCTGTTTCGCCTATTATTAACCATTATTTTAGTTAGAAAAATATACCAGTTTAAGCTCTTCCTCTTTAAATTATCTTATGAAATCCCTTCCAAAGTTGCCTACCTATCCCCACACACTGCACCAGGTACCTGGGTGTCTAGCTTGGAGTGGAAATTCATTAGGTAGAAGGGCATCATAGCTGTCTATGGCTATAACAATACAAATCAGGGACCTCAGCAAAATGCATGGGTAAATGCTAAGTCATTGGTGCGTCTAATGGGATCACTGCTTCTTTTCTATTTGCAGATAAAAAGTTTTTGTGCAAAGAGATTTTTGATGCCTTGTCATTTTTTCTATTTAATATTTTCCATGCTTATCAAAAAAAAAAATGTTCTGCACCAAATCCTACTACTACATTAGAAATTTTGTCAACTGCCTTCTGTGGAGCTTCTTCTGTAAACGAAGTATGTTTTGTATGGACCAACATTTGCAACATTTCTTTCTATGCTAGTTTTCCATAGCAATTTAGGAACCTTAGAAGCAGAATACTTAAAAAGGTCAAAGATACATCTAGCATTGTATTTTTTTTTTTTTTTGAACAACCACTGCCACTCCAGAAAGCGTTAAACTACAGAAATGCACTATTTGATAGAAGGATGAACTTCTTCCCCTTCTGAGCAGCTGATTATTTTATGCCCCAAAGCTTAAACATTCTTGATGTTGCTGTGCATACTAAGCACATCCCAACAAATGTATATAAAGTTCAATATGAAAAAGCATCATATCCATCATACACTGAATGTAGTAGCTCTGCTGCAGAAAATATCTCTGTCAACACAAATTATTTGTGAGTTTGTGAAGAAATACCTACTGGAAAAAATGTGCAAATGTAGAATACTTTATTTTAAAATCCCATATATTCCTTTCCAGTACACTTTCTTTTCTACTCATCAAGCTCTTTGACACCAATGAAAGCATTGCAGTTTACATCCTGCAAGCTTTGCACAAATTTGTCCTGTTAGATGAACACCTCTGGAAATCAAATTCCATTTTTCCAGAGGAGTTGCATCCAGTTTTGCTACAGCTGTGATATGCCGCCTCTTTGTTTACATACCAAGCCATCGCTCATTGCACGCAAAAAGCAATTTGTAAGCCATACAAATACCCTCATGCACCGATTTCAAAAAACGCAAAGACTGTTTTGTGTCCTACACACTGAAGATTTGTGAAGATACAAGGCTGAATATCAGCTTATGCTCAGGAGAGCAATCTTTAACTGTAATTAGTCTTTCTAAATACTAATCAGCACATTCATCTATGTGAGTTCTTATAAAATATTCAATTCCCCAATGTATTAAGTAGCATTTCACTGTGTATTTCAGTCTGTTTGGTTCATTTCTTTCAGAGGGTTGATAATTTCAGGTAATAAAAAAATACTAAGAAGTATTACTATCCTCCTTTACAACATTTGTTATTCTTTATGCCTGTTAAATCAACATTGATAGAATCAGGTGTAAACTCTTTAGGAAGCTTCCGTAAGCATTAGGTATCCACATAGGCAAACTAACTTTCATGCCTCAGTGAAATTAAATGCTCCCACTGAAGAAGAACACAGTGCCAAAACGCCAGGTGAGGTGACGCTGGCTGCACTGTGATTCCCAGGCCACCCGGAAACGCCACACTGGCACTGCCGCTGCCCGCGCCTGCGGCGGGCGCTGACAAGGGAGGAATGGCAGAGAAGCAGAAAGCTCCGATAGCGTGTGGCTGCTTCTGGATAAAAGGAAAATAAATAAATAAATAAAAAGCTCTTTTTGTCTTTTTGACTGAGCAAGTCTCATGCAGATTCACTGCTGTGTTTCAAAATGCGTTGTGTTGGTGCTGTGGAAAATCCTGACAGGGCTTGTCTCTGCCAGCTGACACACGAGTATGCACACACGGTGGAGGGGCCCTCCGTGCTAAGAAAGAAGCAGCGAAAATCACTCCTCACTGATTTTTTACAGATAATTCACTCCAAAAAGGACATATTTCTATCGCCTGTAACTAAATTCCTGTTTGGCCTGGCATCTTGGTGTCCCAGCTGCCACTGCCACCACCAACACTTGTCCCCTGCGGCTCCAGCCTGGGCCCACCGTGCCCTGTGGCAGTGCTGCCTGGCCACTTCCCCTCACTTTTACAGCCCTGAGCCAGCTGCAGCCCTGGGCCTGTCCCACCCAGCCACCCCACATACAGGCCCCACAGGTGCCTGGGGAAGGCAAGCAAAGGCAGAGGCCACGTGAGAGCGAGTGAGAGCGAGTCAGCCATGCTGCAGCAGAGCCCACCGCGGGCAGGAGCACTGGGGCCTTGCCAAAATGCCATCGCACCCTGGCATGGGCGGGTGCTATAGCACTCCTAACCTACCAGTGTGATACTTATTTTCATAACAAGACCGGTTGCAAGTTCTGAGGCCTGCCCTGCATAGGTGGGAGCTCCTCTGTTTAAACCCTGCTGCTGATTCTAACTTGCATCCTCCTGAACAACAGTGAGCTCTGGTGCAGGCATCGTTCAGCTCTACTGAAAACAAAAATCCCCAGAACATCTCTTCCTTCCTTCCTAAACCAGCATTTCTACAGGCATGTCTAGAGCTTGCTGTAAGATGCAGAGCCTGTCTTGTCTTTCTGCTAGACCTCTATATTTTACTAACATGAGAGGCTGGGTAAAAATCCTGATGTGTTCTCACATAATAAAAAGAAATTAAGAGAAAGTCTGAAATGACTGAAAAATGTACATGTGAATACAGGAAGGAGACCAATGCCTGAGCTCTGCTTGCAGGAGCTCTGTGCTCAGCAGAGGGCCCCAGCCCTGCACACAAACAGCTGCTGCTTGTGCCCCGCAGTGCTGCCAGCAGCCCACACAGAAGACAGAAATTGCACAGTCTGTCCAGTCCCAGCAAATATAAACCTCTGCCTTGAAATTATGGTTAAAATATTCATTTACCACAAATGAGAAGAAATAGGATTTATGTTTTCTGTTCATAACATTGTCTGGAGATCAAAATTCCTAGCAGAAGAAGTCTATGATGTGCCCACAATGAGGAGCTGCAGAGACTGAAATAAAATGGCTCATGTCCTTCTAGCTTCTGTGAAACAACGACCACAGAGAAAGCAGACAGCAGAGCAGGAAGCGTGCCTGTGTTCATGCGCTCACGCACTCTGCATTAGTGACATATCGTAACTTGTTTTGCTCGAGCGAACAGACTGAAATACTCACTCTCTCTCTCATTAAATGCGTTCTTAAAAACATGCCTGCATGTCAGCCTCTGCATCCATCTTCTTTTCCGAGTGCTCCCTAGAGTACAGAACAAATATCAAAGGAGGCAAATACAGACAAAACTGTGTCTCAGTATGGAAGAGCAGTACAGCCTTTTCAGCCCTTGACAATACCACCACAAAGTGTAAATATTTGAAACAGCTATTTAATTGAGCCTGACATGAAATATAAAAGCAATCTGACTGGCCTGATTTTGAGCATGTGCTGGGATTACTCCACTGCAGTACAGTTGCACCTGAAGTGTGCCACTGCAAGTGGATCAGATCTTATTCTAAATGAAATCCTCTTCACAAGAATTATTGAGACTGTACCTCAGCCCACAGTGCTTTGCAATATATGCTGTCTAGACAGTAAGACAAACAACTATTACTTTTTTTTCACTGATCATATTTAGATGCTCTCCCCAAAAGATCTTTGTGCTTAGCCCTTAGTGTTGTATGTATACTCAGCTGTACATTTGCTAATGTTTTACGGTTCTTAACTATACAATAGAGGGCAGTTGCACAATACAGGACAAATGTACAATTGTACACCCTTTCCTTCCTTTCCTCCCAAACACTGATATTTTTATTCATAGATCTCCAACAAGCAGACTAATCATGAGTGCACAAACATGCTCATGGATTGACGCTCATGAAACGGCAAAGTTACAAAGGGGTGTCTTTCGCTGAAAGAATAGATCTACAAATGCTCACTCCAAGGTAAGTGTATGTGAGCAACTTTCACATACAGTAATGCACAACTGAGATTCAACAGTTACAGATGTAGACATCAGACATCATCTGAACTGAACATTATCTGTAGCTATAGAAAAGAAGACCCCAAGGGTCCTGATGATAATATGGTGATCCCCCATGAGAAATGTCCATTGAATTTAATGCATACTAAAATATTTTGCACTGTTCTGTAGGACTTAATATAGGAAAGCAATTATATTCCTACTGAATTTCACATGATGTCTGCTTTTTAATCTTGTAAGAGCTCTATGTTGTTTCTCTACAAGACTGCCCACTTCTTCCACCTGTATCAAAATGTAGAGAAATTTGCATCCTGGATGCCTTATAGTATCAGTGAGATTTTTGTGCTTCAGTATTTATTGTAAAAAACTACCTTCCCTCCCATTAAAAAAAAAAAAAAAAAAAAAAAAAATCCAAA
>VXAV01003309.1:227310-243421 GCA_013399715.1 Alectura lathami
GGGCAGCGGGAGCGCGTCCGGGCGCCGTTCCGCAGCGCCGGGTGCGGGGTCCTCACGCCGCGCTTTGCCTTCCCCGCAATCAGCAGCGACGCCCACCGCGAAGAGCTGGTGGTTTTCAGAGGGAATTATTTCCAGGAGCTGCTCGGAAATGGAAAGGCTGCTCAACCCAACGATGCCGCGTACCGAGGGACCTCTCGAGAGGATGACATGTTTCACGAAGAGCTTTCTAGGCAAGCTCTGCGTGCGTTTCTTTGATGGAATAAAAATCGCATTCTTAAGGAAATGCTCAGGAAAATAGAAATGTTCTCCAAATAATAATCACTGGTGTGTTTTTGTCGACCCCTGGATAATGTGCTTCCTCTAACAGGGCTAAAAATGTCTGTGCTGAAAATGGAATGAGGCTCTCTGCACATCTTAAGGAGCAAAACCTGCTATGGCTGCTCAGCTGGTAGCAGGTGCAGTTGCAGACGCACTTGCGGCTTGGTGTGTCACCTGGAGGCATTATGCTGCCTGGGGAGGCATGGCCATGTAGGTGCTGCCAGAAGATCACAAGTAGGCACGGGCTGAGCTTACAAAAGAGGTAGAAATGGTTTATGGATTGAGCACAGTGTTTCAGATGACCTCATTCACAGGAAAGTGACTGAAGCACCGTGAGGTGTCATGTAACTTACCTCAGGGAGAGATGGTGAAAATAATGTGAATAACTTGATGGTGAAATAGGGTGTGAGAGTTAATTACAACTGGTAGACTAAGTAAAGATATAAAAATATACACTGTGCTTAATGTATAAAATATTAATATAATAAAATAGAAATAATAAAATAAGATTGGGGGGAATATAGGACAAGAATTACTTTAAGGTGCATTTGAAGGGCTTTGGAGGGTCTCTGGAAGATAGAAGGGATGAATTTCAGAGGGATTTCAGGTAATAGAGGTGTGTGTCTGTCCTCCATACTCCCTAAGCACCTGGACACGATCAGGAGCTAACCCAAAGTAAACAGCACCCACTGGAAAGCTTTGCACAGGCTGTCCATACAGAAGCATCAGGCATATCCTACTGCGGTAACTAGGCCGGCTCAAGAAAACCGTTTGATGGAAGGGGCCTGCTGTGCCATACAACTGAGATTAGCGTTGCGTAGGAGGGAGAAGTCAAGCTTGGAAAAGTTCCTAAAAGGGTAGGGGCTTCCTCACTCTGTGCCGTCCTTGTTGCTGTGGGACTCCAAAAGAAAGAGAGATTGCTGGACCCCAGCTTGGGAATAAATGTGCTGCAGGAGCACAATGTATACATCTGGCAAGACACAACAGAACCATGCTGTTGGGTGGGCTGTGCTTTGGCCTGCAGCAAGAAGGGATGAATTACAGAGCAGCAGCACAAAATGTGTGCCGCTGCTCCAAAGAGTTGCCTTATATAATATTGATGCCATACTTGTAGTTCCCCTAGAAGCTCCCTGTAGCTGTTACAAGGAATAATGCAAAGGATTCTGCAAGCAATGAAGGAATTAGCTCTTTGTACAGTTCCCACATGAAGCAGGTGAGTGCTCCACTCTGATGTGTACACAAAATCTTCAGCAGGTCATCTGCAGGTAGGACTAAAGAGAGGGGGAGATCAGCACTGCAGAGCCTTTTCCGTGCCCAGCTGCTCTGAGAGGGAGTCAGAGTTTTCAGTTAAGACGGTGGGCTACTGGGCTAACTTTTAGGACTTCTATATTATTCCTTCACAGGAACAAAGCCTAGAAGCTGCATAAGTCCTGCTCCCCTAGAAGTGAGTCCTAATTATTGAACTGCAGACTTATGCCCCCTCTTGAGCCAGGGAACATTTAGGTATTCAATACAAGTAGAAGCAACATCAAGAGAAGAAACTGACTGCAATCCACCTGAGCCTATACTTTGATTAGGAAAATGTGAGCTATCATTCCTCTCCCATCATACAGCAGGAGGATTTGGATCCATTTCGCACATTTTAGGTGAGTACACAAATCACGTGAGTGAAGGGCTGACAGCAATTCTGCTGGTATTTAAACAATTTGTATTTCTTGTGTACACCCGCCCTGCGTTTACCCACATGCACACTAATTCTAACCAGACTGCTGAGAATGCCTTCCTGAAGCTTTGTAGCACAGGCCAATACCAGCACATCAGCAGCATCAGAGAAGGGATGGGATGGCTTACATTCTTCTGCTGAGATTGGCTCAAGGAGAACTAAAGACCAACTTACACTTCGTAGAAAGGGATTTAATGCAAGATAATTCCATTGGCATTAGAAATAGTCAAGTGTAATGGACAGAGGACTTGACTGGCATTGCTATGTAATATAGATTTCCTTTGTAAGCAGGATGTAAGTCCCTACTATGATCCAATAATGGCCAGCTACATAAAAACAAAACAAAGCCAATTTAATTAACGCTTTCTCAATTTTAAAGCTTTTTATTTTATGAATGGGAGTTGAGCGGCTGATGAGAAACAGGCTTTTTGGCTCTCTCCTTTAAACGGTATCAGTTCTTTCATGTCTTTTTCCCTTCTGCCACCCACTTACTTTCATTTTGCCTGTCCTGTTCATATCAGAAAGTCCCTCCCCACTCTGAATTGCAGTGTATAAGTACAGAAAATCAAGTTTGCATCTTCAGACAAGAAAATCAATATTCTGCCTTCCACATAGCATCAGGACCTAGGAAGTCTAGGCTAAAGGAAAAGTAAATTGTTTAGAAAATATGTTACAATGTAGTTCTCAAGTAGATGGTATTTTTCCCTCATACATTAGACAAAAGGAAAGACAGGAAAGAATAATGTTGGGCCAAAGAAGAAATGGAAATTCCAAAGAAGATAGCATATAGTTAAAGAGGGAAAAAAACCCTGTATTAACTGATGTATTTCAGGCATGAGAGAGTAAAGAACAGGTAAAGACAGATTCTGTGCTTCATAAGGATTTGATCTTTAGAAGTAGCAGCAAATACAGCTCTGACACTGAGGTTTCCTGCTGTTATGATCCTTATGAATATGTTATGAATGAGACTAACTCCCATAATGAAAGTGTTTTAGGGCAGCAACTTTGATGACTAGAAAAAATGGGATTACATAGAATATATGCAGGCCAATTGATGGTAAGCTTTAAAAGAATTACTGTAGGCCCAATTTTGATTTCATTCTACTTTAGAAATAATTAAAACTAGCAGATTTTAATACAGGAGGTTTACAATGTAAGACCAATATGCCCTTTTTAAGATCAGTGTTACCACTGGAGCTATACCTCATTTACACAGGAAGGCAAACGTAGAATCAGACTGGGGCTTTGAAAGACATAGAAATGAAAAGGAAATAAAAATGTAAAAGGAAGAGATGGATATTCAGAAACATGTGGATGGATCGTCTTCCAAAAAAGTCAGAGGCAAACAAATGAGCATTATGAAATAAATCATAACACATTTTCAGTAACGTTTTCAAGTTTCATGATTCATCAAATAAAAACCTGATGATTTACCCTCTGTATCATAAGAATGTTTTAGAGGTTATTTTAAAACATTGGTAAGACTTTTGCTTAGCAGAGCCTCTGATCAGCATACACTCTGGAGAGCTGAATAGTTTTAGATTGCCCTGTGCATCTTGATTACCCGAGGCACGTGGTACCGAGCACTGCCTGGCAGCCTGGCCTGTTCTGTTCTTATTTACGGTTGTGGCATTTTATGGTTCTGTACACCGTATGGGTAGTCTGAGCTTCATTTGCAGAGCTGGGAAAGTCAGAGCCTAATGAAAATTCAGAGTCCCTTTAGTCAGGTGGGAATTCATTTTCATGGTAAAAAGTCTACATGCTTCTGGGCGATACTGAAAATCAGTATTCCTGGAAGGAGTTCTGCTCTTTGAAACTGTTTCTTTTCAGCATATTCAGAGTGTATCATAAGTATATTCACTTGCAGAAGAAATCGTAGAATCATCTTTGTTGTAAAAGACCTTTGAGATTATCAGGTCCAACCATCAACCTGACCTACCAAGTCCCATCAAACTGTGTTCCTCAGTGCCATGTCCACACATCTCTTGAATACCGCCAGGGATGGGGACTCCTGCACTTCCCTGGGCAGCCTGTTCCACTGCTTGGCCAAATATGGATGTCTCACATTTTAATATGGATCTGGAAAACTTCCAGGGTTATGTAGTTTCTGTTCCTGAGAGAATGGTCACATTTTAGAGGGAGGACAGAGACTCTCCACCTGTGCTCTCCCACTTCAAAAACTCCTGGTTTAAATCCTTGAAGTCATTGTGAATTTTGCCTTTGACTTCAGTGCCACTAAAGCATTATTCTGTGTCCCACATGTGGAATGCAAAAGGGCATACTGTTGTCCATCTGAGGGAACACTTTACTTTTGTTGGTCCCCAAAGGAGCTGGAATTTTCATAACAGTGGTACCAGCAGTAAGCACAAATATCTGTTATCACCATAGGACTTCAGCCTGCAAAACACAGGTCATCAGCTTCCATTGAAACAAATGGATGTAGAGAAGGTTCGCTGTGTCACTTAATTTCCATCTGCATCTAATAGATACTGACGGAGCTACGTTTGAAATGTCACATGTTTGTACACATCACTAGGTAGCTCTTTGCCGCTTCTCAGTCACATCTGGAGGGTTTTATTCAGCTATTCAGCCATGCATGACCCATCACATTTAAATTATGCATTTTGTCACCTCCAAGTTGTGTATAGGTGTGACTATATGAGACACAAAACCAGAGGGAGCACAGCAGTTATTAGAATAAGTGTATAGGGAGAATAGGGCTATATCTTTCTTCCTGAGAACAGAATCATAGAATCATAGGATGGCTTGGGTTGGAAGGAACCTCAGAGATCATCTAGTTCCAACCCCCCTGCCATGGACAGGGCTGCCAGCCACTAGCTCACTAGATCAAACTGCCCAGAATATTTGTATCTAGTACACTGCTGTTTCTTGGAGGCACATTCTCTCTAGGTAGGTTTTCTGCTATACTTGAAATAGTCTTAAGGGAAATAACACACACACAAACTGTAGAAGATGAAATTATCCCCATACTGTGGAAGTAGCATAATGCTTTACATGTCCGTTGCTTTTTCTCTCAGAAGAGCCAACCGTGTGTGAGGGGAGGGGAAGGAAGAGAAATGCACTAAACAGTCTGCTCATTGAGCTCATCTTGTGATGTAGCTGACTCACAGAGGACAGACATCAGATTTGTTTGTAACATTGCATTAGAGACCAGCATCCCCAAAATACTAAGGGCCAGTCTGAGACCTGAGGAGACTGCTATTCATTCAAAGCAACTAACATTGACCGAGCTGTCAGTGTTATACCTTCCCATCACTTCTTTGTCTACAGAAGAGCTGTGCAGCCCGCATACTACTAGCTGTGCTAAGATTGTCCTGGGAGAAAACAAACAAAAACAAACAAACAAACAAAAAACTTGCTAATGCCACGTGTTAGATCTCTCTCGGTGTTTGGCTACTAACATGACCAGTGTAGAGTCTGAGTAGTTCATAGCGAAAGAGGGACTTTTTACCTTTTCAGTCATGCATCATCCTCTGATCTGATACCCCAGTAGTAAAAGGATGCCCTATGTTGTTAGAAATCAAAGGAGATTCATTTTCCAAACAATTACCTCTTCCAAAAATAGAAATATTTATGCCTCTTTCTGATTTCCTTCTATAATTGTTAAAAATCTGCAGCCAAAATTAAAAATGAACAGTCAATTTTGTAACCACACCTACACAAGAGCTCAGCTGTTACAAACATTGTAATCTTGACTGATGATTTTGTCACTTAAAAGTTCAGTTTGTAGGGAGAGAGTTGCAAAAGAGCATGGGCCACTGGAGAAAGGTTGGCACCCACCAAACTATTTTTTTTTTTTTTGTATGTATGAAACAGTATTTTGGAGTGTAGAAGAAATTATAATATTATGTAGGAATTGACAGCTTTATCTGCTAGAGATTTTTTTTTTTTCATAAACTTCTAGCTGAAATTAGTTAACACTTTGACCCCCAAAGAGCCACCGTTTTAGAAATGTTGCTGTTCTTGTTTTACCATAATTTTGCAGCAGCCAGTGTAAAAGAAGTGTGCAATACCCTAAATCTCATTGTTTGTAGTTATGTATTTACAACTAAGCATTGATTTAATTAATAATCATCATTAACTGTAATCATAAGTAACATAATGAATCATCAATTATTGCTGAAGTAACACTGAAAAGGAATGTGTTTGTGGTATTTTTTATGTGATATAAAATTTCTACCAGTTTGTTTTATATTTAAGTGCATATACTTAGGTTGAAATATTTTAAAGTTATTTTAGGTTGAGAAATAAGCCCTTTTAGGATTACTGTGCATTCAGTATGACTTTGAAATTTATGAAAAAATAGCAATTTTATCACTTACATATCAGATCTATTTTTGGTCTTACACTTTCTGAGAGGTTTTTCATTAAGATTTGGCAAAAGATCAAGAGGTTTGAGGAATTACACAAAGATATCTGTTGTGTTTCTAAAGCTACAGTCTAATTGGTAGTCACAGAACAATTCAATTAAACTCTAAAATCAATGATGGAAATAGGCATAACTTAATTTTCCAAAATGGTAATGATAATAGATTTCAGTGGCACCTGGGATTCTAAACTGTGAGTCGAAATTAAATCCAATAGAGTTAATCTGGGAGAAGAAAGACCACATTATGCCTCTGCAATTAGTTTTCACAAAATTTAGACAATGGTTAGGTAAAAATCCTTCAGAGAAAAGTCAGTTCCTTACAGCCTTGGGCCAGGTAAGGCCAGCATCCTAAATGAGGTACCTGAAGCAGCAGAAACTGGAGTTCAGGGAAAAGAGCAAAAAAAGCAAAAAAACCTTTATACAGGTGGAAATTTGAGGCTTCTGAAAAGCCTGAATGCCTACTCTTGCAAGCGTAAAGGTTTAAGAATTATTTTAGAACATAACAAAAAAATCTACAGACCTGACTTTTAAGTTAAGCAGGTTCCCTGCTCTGTATCCACCCTCCTGTGTTCTGTAGCATCTCTAAGATGTCCTCATGACAGCCCAGTTTGCAATGCAGTTAACCTTGTGCTTGGTCTTAATCCCAGCCCGGCACAGCAGTCTCACTAAGGGCGAAGATACAGCACTGGTGCAGCTGAGCAGGAGCCACAGTGAGGACCCTGTGAAAGAGCCCGTGGTTCTAAAATGCATGATAAAATTTGGGCTGATACCGTTTTTTCTGCTTGACCTATTTCTGGAAGGCATTTAGACATCTTAGTCATGACCTCAGTATTCGTTCCTGTCAGGATAACAGAGACCTGTCCTCCTTCCAGTCTCTCCTCCTGTCTTATGAAGTTCACAGCAAAGTACAGGACAACAGCCACAGAGGTTGAAAGCTGCAGTCGCTGTTAGTAGCTGGCTAAGAATAGAAATACCTTGTCTCCTGCAGCCCACCACAGCCCTCTTTTATGTCTCATCCATCTGTTACGCCTTGTCATTTAGACCATGAATTCATAGCATGAGGACTGACATTTATAATACATTTTAATGGAATCTCCCACAATGCCTTGTGGTGCAGACACAATGTAATTATTAATTAGACCGTCCTTCTCCCAAGTGTTTGGCTGTTGTTGATTTTATGAGGAGAAACTGGTGGCATTCATTAGCCAGCTCTCCGAAGCAGTGCTGTGTGTTTACTTCTTGCTTAATAGATTTCCTGATTACCAAAGACGAGAGCATTACCAAAAGGCAGTTCTGGTGTTCAGGAACTCCATGTCTGTTGTGGGAGAGTTACAGAACAGCCTGAGAAGCTAAGAATTCTTTGGCCACCTGAGTGTAGAAGTTGTTTCCAAATGTAAAAGATCCAAGTGTCCTACCAAGTATTCCTTCACCTATCCTGGCAGGTGGGCTAGCCATACTGTCTTTATTCTGCATCTGGGTAGTTGTGGCTTTTGGCTTCCTCTGTTGAGCCATGTGAGTATGTGATACTCCCTGGCTGCACTCTCACAAAGTCCATGGATTTGTAGATACTCTCTTGAAGACACATATGGACACTCTGCTTAGTTATGTGCTGGCAAATGTGAAAGTTAGATGTGTAGCTACCGCTGTACAGTTTTAGAGGAAGAGAATTTGTAGAATCTACTGATTTTCATAAAGATTTCAATTATGTGTGTATCCAATTGCATAAAAATCTTTCAGTGTAGAAAATAAATAGGGATGGGGGTAGAGGGTAGTGCTTATTTGTTGCCTGTCTTTGGTTGGAGCCTCACTGTCTCCTTGGTGTTATTTAAGACACCATCAATACCTGATTGCTTCTGGCTTGCCTATAACACTTGCAGAGAGAATCTGATTTTAGTGAAGTTTTGATTGTCTGGGAATTCTCCAAATGGAGGGAGGGAGCACCTTCAATTAGAAATGTAGGGCTCTGCGGGCTCCGTGGAATAGTGAAGTTAAAGGTCCTATGTCTTAGCTCCAGAGCAAGCAGTTCAGTGTTTCCCTCAGAACAAGACTGTAATGGTGCAAGGCCAGAGGCAAAACTGAGTGCCCTAGATGTTGAGCTGTCAACCTCGTGCTGTTTAGGGTTCCATCCACTCCAATAAGAGGATTTTCCCACTAAGGGGCCTTCCACTTGCCCCGTTTACAAGATCTCTACTGTCATACCAGGCCTTTATTCCTGTGTTACAGAGAGTACAATGTAGAAGAGTACAGGTGTAGGATAAGGAGATGGGGCATATGTTGGTACTGGATACCTCAAGGCTGCAAACAAGTCACCCAGCGGTCAGATAAAGTGCAAACTGTTAAAACTGGTTTAACAGCAACAAAGAGTAAGAAGAACCACGTAAACCATGCCACGTGTAATAGTCTGGGATGTAATGTGAGCAGACAGATCAGAAGAGAAAGAGCAAGTTGTGGAAGTGTATTAGTAAACATAAAAATGAACCCAAGTGGATCCTGGAGTAAAGAAGAAGAAACCATCAACGTCATACTGTATCTGACAAAGAATTTGGGATGCATCACACTAGAGTCAGAAATATCTCATTTTACACAGAGTAACTACTTTTTACTACTAAATACAGGTATAAAAATCATACAGCATTGTACCATATGAAGATTTGTGAAAGTAAAACAAATTAAAGATAGCATAATTTCTCCGGTCATTAGAAAAAATGCTGTTACAACTATACCATGTATAAGCAAAGTTCCACACGTCAGGACAAGTACAGACAAAGCACGTTTGACAAGCCCCAGTCCTGAGTCCTTGCAAACTCTGTACAGTCTGTGGCTTGTTATTAGCAACAACAAAACTGTGTTTAATGGGCTACAGCTCTACAGGTTCCTCTTTTCATGCATTCAAAGCCATGGAAAACTAATCATAGGGAAAATTCACAGAGGGGGTTCCATCTTCCTGGGGAATGTACCATCAAGTTTGGGCCTGGTGGTTATGGGATGTAGCCAGCCTGTGGTTTTAGGGCAGGACCAGCATGGCTCCCATGTGTAGGCTATACCATATGACCAGCAACAATCTGTGCTGCCGATGTGGCTCCTGGATAATCTTAATCCTCACAATTAAAACCAGAAGAAACTACTGAAACCAGCGCCTCAAAACAGCCTCAGGAGCAATCACAGCCTGAGAGGAGTGATAGCAACCTGAAAAACTGTTATCTCCCACCTCTGAACTACTCTCACAGACAGCTCTTCTTTGAGATCTGCAATATGCAGTATGTGTCATGTGGCTTCTGCCCAGAAGGAAGAGTTGTTACATATCCCGTCAGTTGAGAGAAATTATTGGGATATTGAATGCTCTTTTGCTTTGTTTTGCACTATGTAACAACAGGAGGTTTTCCACCTTTAATTATTCTTCTTACATGATCTCTAGGTATTTACATCCTTGCTGAGTTTTTGGGAACTTGTCATGCTTGGACAATTCCTAGCATAGTACAGTGAAGTCTGTTTTAATCAACATTAAAATTAATTACAACATTAAAATTAATTACAACATTAATCAATATCAAAGTCCTATGGCTTAATAAAGGACCTTAACAGTAAAAATAAATAAATAAATAAAATATTAAAAAAAAAACCTGCCAAATCAAACTTTTTCAGTGGTTATCCTGACCTTATGATTAAGGTCCCAAAGGGAGTTTGGCCAATTGGGTTAAACCCTACATTTAAAACTGTAAATTACAAGCTGAACTAGGGCTACAAAGATGATGAGGGGCCTGGAGCGTCTCTCTTATGAGGAAAGGCAGAGAGACCTGGGGCTGTTTAGCCTGGAAAAGAGAAGACAGAGAGGGGATCTTACCAATGCTTATAAATATCTACAGGATGGGTGTCAAGAGGATGAGGCCAGGCTCTTTTTGGTGGTTTCCTCATCGACAGGGGCAATGGGCACAAGCTGGAACGCAGGATGTTCCATATGAACATGAGGAAAAACTTCTCCACTTTGAGGGTGACAGAGCGCTGGCGCAGGCTGCCCAGAGAGGTGGTGGAGTCTCCTTCTCCGGAGATACTCAAAACCCATCTGGATGTCTGCCTGTGCAACCTACTGTAGGGAGCCTGCTGTAGCAGGGGGTTGGACTGGATGATCTCCAGAGGGCCCTGCCAACCCCTACAATTCTGTGATTAAAGAGTATAAAGTCTTCCTAGTCAAGGTATGAACGCTGAGGTTAAGGAGTTTATTATTCTACTTAGGAACAGGAAAACTCCTATTCCATTTCATAATTAAAACAATACACATTATACCATCTTAATTATATCTGACATTTTCAAGGTGTTGGGAGCTGAAGTCTATAATTACAGAACTAATGCTGCCTCAAGCAGAACAGTACATAAATATTCATATATTAAATAGCCACTTATATGGTTTTGTAGATTTTAGAAACATTTGCTTTTCTTTGGCCTTTTTTGAAGACACATTTTATATTTGTATTTTAAAGAAGATAGGAAGAAAAATGGCCTGTGGGATCTGACATACTGCATATAGCAAATTGACTATAAATCTATTCATTAGTATTGTAAGCAGTTATGTTAGGGATTCATAGTCCTTTCAGATTATTTCTTTTCTTTTAGCAGAATGGGTAATTACAGTCAGAAATAATTGGGAGTCCTACAGTGGAGCTGTAAGACAGTGAAACGCAATTTTCACAATTCTTTGATTTTTGTAGTTAGCAATAAAATTACAGCTAACATACAGCAGCTTTTTTAAATAAATAAATAAAGTGGTCCACATTGTTTATTTTAGTGGTTCACAATAAAATGTCACTTCAGATGACACCTATTTGCAATTGTTTAGTATTGCCATTTAAAACAGTTGCTTGCCTAAGGAGACCATAATCAGAGCAGAGGTGAGCTTATGGGTAAGTTAAGGGCCTGTGGTTTAGGAGAGGTTTTCATTTTCTTGATATTAGAGAAAAGAAAAATACACAATGAAGCTGAAACTCTGAGTGCAAGATGTTCTGTGAGTCTTCGTGCCCTCTATTTCCATCCTAGGAAATTAACCTTTTGGGAAGCCTAGATGAAGAGGTATCAGAAGGTTAATAGACCCTTTGCCTATCTTGACCATTTAGCTCACTGGGACCCTGACTCTGGCTAAGTCATTTAGCTGTGGCTTTCAAACAGTTAATAAATGACATTGCAAATGCCTCAACAGTTAAATGAGGCATTTAGTTAAAATGTCTCAACAGTTAAATGATTCAAAGAAGTGAAATTGCTGTATGCACAAGCACAAATGCTGTGCGGAGTCTCAGTGTCCAAGGAAGAGTGGAAGAGAGCATGCCCAAGCTCCCCACACTCCAGGGAAGTGTTCTGCGCAGGAGTGCTCTTATCCCAAAGATCTCCACGATCTCTGTACAGTGTGGGGAGAAGACCACCCAGTTCCACAGAAAAATTAATTATACGTGGCGCATGAAGATTCTAGGGAAGTCCTCTTTTATCTCTGCATAAATGTATAGTGACTAGAAGCAGTCATGGTGACTAATCATGCATACCTGCAGTATAGTCAATAGAGACTGCATCCAGCAGGAAGTGAGAAATGTAATTAAATAACACATGCAGCTAAAGAATGGGACTTCTTCCTATAATGAGCAGGAAGCAGGACTCAATTTAGTTTCATTTTACGTAATTATTCCAACACAAGCACATATTCTATAATAGTCATATATTATGTATTCACATTATAGATAATATATATTACAGTGAGTTACATGTTTAGTATATTTATTACATGCTGTACGTAGTGTATGTACGTGCAACACAGCATGTGAGTGCACATATCATAGAGTTACAGAATAGCCCAGGTTGGAAGGGACCCACAAGGATCATCAAGTCCAGCTCCTGAGTATACCTATATATATATGTGAACTACTTATTGAAGCAAACTTACTTGATGCCTAGTTTTATTTTTGAAATGCTCATAGCACTTAGCTTCATTTAGGATGCCAGTACACATTGCCTTTCTACAGAATCACAGCTTCTCTACTAGGTGAGATTACAAAGGAGTCAACTTGAACACAGATAACCAGGCAGAGAAAAATGTTCTGTTTTCCACCTTCAGCAGATTTAGTTTAGGAGAACACTTTTGAAGATAGCAAAAGCTGTTCCTTTCAAACAAAACCTAAGCTGTATTAAAAAAGTATGTTTCAGTGAAATTTAGTTAGTATCCTTCTTCCCTAGCCAAACAAAATCACATTTTATGTACAAAAATGTCTACATTTAGAAAGTCCAAGGTTTAAAAATCGTAAAATGGCTAGTTAATGCCAGAAAGTTTTGTCCCTCTGCCATGTATAGTTAACTTTTTTTAAATTTTTTATTTATCATTTTTGCAGTATATGTATTTATCCAGTTTTACCTCTGCTTTTTATTTTATTATAGAATGGGATGAATGATACTGATTTTAATCAATTATTTTTGTAAATGTATACTGAAGATTTTAATAACAATATAATTTCAGTATGCCTGAAATTATGTCAGGACAGTTCCTTATAATGTGAGGTGCTTGATGTAAAAGAGGTATGACATGGCCTTATCTGATCTTTGTGATTCTATCTGTCTTAGCAAATCTGCTAAAGTAATTTCCAGCTTTTCCTTTTCAGCTGCAGTAAATAGTGAGGAAAAGTTAATGTGATTGCCATCTTAAAAATAAAAGAGAAGAGGAAGCCGATAGGTAGTTAGCATTATCCATAGGTACCTTCATTACAGCAGAGACATGAAGGGGGTCGTTGCGTCACAGTGGAGGTGCAGGCAGTGGGTGCAGTGTTGCCTTGTTTGAAGACTCTGGGAAATAATAAACAAAAAACTTTTCTGAGTGACAGTCACTAATAGGATGCAGAGAACTATCACATGCTGCTGGTCACCTGCCCAGTCTGGGCAAAGGGCTGCCCTCTCTACTCCCTTATCAACAAATGGCTTCAAAGTGCCTTTTTCCTTCTCTCAAAAGACTTCCTTTCACAGAGACTTACTGGTTGCATCTGTGCTTTCAGGAGCTGGGGTAAGCTGGGGTGAATTTATCCCCAGAGGGGCTAACTTCACTCTTAATAAATTACTGGAAGTAATTGTGAAGGCTAAAATCGCTAAGTAGCTAGAGGATAAAACACAGTCATCATGGTTCTACACAGACTGAATCTTGCCAAAGTTAATTGCTTTTTGATAGAATTACAAAATGAATGTGCCACGGCAAAACACTATGTTATCACATGTTTAGATTCTAGGCAAGCACTGGATGGTATTTTCATTCACTGTTTCTTTGAAACTTAATAAAAATTAGTTTGGATATAAATACTGTCATATATATGGCTGCTGAAGTACCAGAAAGGTGAGGATGAACAGCAAAAGGCTGACACCTCACGTGGGAGACTGCACTCCCTTACTTGCTATACAAAAAAAAAAAATCAAAGCCTGTCCATTGATGACTCATGGATGAAAAGGCTGAATTATGTGGGCTGAAGATTGGAATGGGTATTTTAACTAGCTTGGTTTACAACAGAGTTACTTGATATCAACTAACACTATCATATCTCTAGAGAATTAATTATTTAGAGATGGTAAAACGGATCTAGCAAGAAACAGTGAGATGTAAATAGCAAACATTATAGGGATGTATTAACAGACAATGTTGTCTTTGCAAAAACATTGCTAATCCATTTCCTCACAGTAATTTGTTGTCTTCTTCTTTTCTAGTTGCCAATATTGGCATCCTCTGTTGTTAGCCTGTATTTTCTTGAACTTACCGATGTCTTCAAGCCAGTTCACTCGGGATTTAATTGCTATGACAAGAGTCTGAGTATGCCATACATTGAACCTACACAAGAGGCTGTTCCCTTTTTGATGTTGCTTAGTCTGGTTTTTGCTGGACCATCAATTACAGTAAGTTTGAGGTGCCACCGTTACTTATTAAAGATTTTGAACAGAGTTTCAGTTGGCATAAAAAAAAATTGCTTCTCTGACTTCAGTTAGGCTGCAGAGTGTCATCCAGAGTAATTACTTTAGGATTCTAAATTCAATTTTATTCTTCTACAGCAGAAGGAGACACACACCTCTTAAAATATTTCCTGTAGCACTTCATCTACTCACACTATCCTGGCTGTGGGCACTAACGTTAAGAAACAGCATCAGCAGTTGAGTGAGAATAGGTTGAATCATTCTGTTACGGTGTACAAATATTTGAACCTTTTACAGACAGGACACCATCATAGTCTGAGATAACACAAAAAAAAATTCAAGACTTTGTTGGTATTGGAAGTCTAATTTACAGCATTGAACCTACCACTTTTGTTAGAACTAGCTTTGTTCAGTAAGAAGATGTATCAGCCTTGCCAGTGAAATCAGTTACACTTTCCCAAACGGCACTGGGACTCCTCTGAATTGTGAGTTAGTCATTAAGAGCAGGCAGAAGGAGACTGGTTTAATGGCTCATCCAAAGGGAGAAGATGATTTCAGCAGAACAGAAACTTTTGTCAGAATATGAGCAGTTTGGTCACACATTATCAGTGAGCAGCAACTGCTTTTACCCAGGCCTGTTCTGTAACCTGAAGTACTACAGAAATTACCACATGTATTATTGGCACATGCCTTACTGCTGGTGGCATATGTGAAATTTTCTATATTTGTGAATATTCATTCAGCATAGGAAACTTCAGTGAGGGACCTTAGTGTGCATAGACATTACTGGTTATTACAGGAGATTCTTCTTAATGCAAGTGCTTTAGCATCTCATTGTACTGTAAGCTTTGTGCATTGCAAATGGATCTGGATTTTCTAGCAAGTAACACCTTGTTTTCATTTATGTTCTTCTCCTTATTTCTATTCTAAACTAATGTCTATGGCTTAAGTCATGGTTTCTCGCTTCATGTGTTCAGAGGACCATGAGGACAGAAGTTCTTCTGCTGTGGATCTGGTTAAAACCCAAGCCAAATTAAATAATTATGGAAGAGCAGGCTGCCATGTAATTAGAATCTGCTAGCAAATGCTAGGCATGAGGCCAAGACTGAGGGCTAAAACCACCTCAGGAGCAATAAGATATTGCTGTGGCTCTGGATCGTTTGAAAGGCGAGAATTTCCAATGATTATGTTTTTATTGTATAAATATCAAATTTCCACTGTGGATCAAGGCTCCCATTCCACTGAGTACTGTATACAGACATAGTAAAAGAAAGGTCTCCTTCGAAAACTTTATGACACTTGCATTTCATGTTAGTGCCACCTTCTTGTTGTCCTCAATCAGGCTAAGTTGTGTTACCAAATGTCTACATTTTGATAGGCATCCTTTCAAGGGACGTGTGTCAGTGAAAGACATTGGTTGTGTTAGAGTTAAATTTCAGCCCATTAAATTCTATTGGTGTCTTCTGAGTAATTGCTGTATTTAACTTAACAGCTCCTTTGTCATTGCAGATAATGGTAGGAGAAGGAATTCTCTACTGTTGCCTGTCCAAAAGAAGAAATGGGATTGGAACAGAGGCCAATATTAATGCAGGAGGATGTAACTTCAATTCTTTTCTTAGAAGAGCTGTCAGATTTGTTGGTGCGTTTCAACTGTTACTCACAAAGAAGAGCCGTCTGTGTACATTGAGTTTTCACCATGCAGATTTCCTTCTCTGAAACAGCCTTCCAGAACAGTGCAGGGCTGTAACTGGCAAAGATCTTTTTTT
>VXAV01003309.1:257689-270938 GCA_013399715.1 Alectura lathami
AAAAAGAGAAAAAAAGTAATTTTTAAGAAACATGTTCTCAGACTAGTATTTACAAATCAGGATTTTTTTGTTGTTTTTTCTTGAAACAAAAGTCCTTGGTATTTAATACCAGATTTTGTAGAAAGCTCCTAGGAATTGCAAACACGGACTGTAATAAAAAAAAAAAAAAAAAACTTTTAGATTTAGTTTAGTCTGGGTACATGATAAAGCAGGTAAGATTAGCTTTAAAGGAATGGGTAAGACACAATCACTGTTGGCCTATCAAAGCAGGGAAATAAGATGCAATCATCTGTTAGTTTGTAAGTGCAGGGCAAAAGAACCTAAGTAGATGAACCTGAAAATAATGGAAGATTGAAATGAAGAATAATGGCAATAAAACAAAGATTAGGAAATATTCCCTCTGGCAATTTAGCTGTTCTGGAAACTGCAGGATTCCTGGTGGGAGTGTTTGTTCTTTTTTCCTTGGTTTTAGTCAGATATATTGGCATGTGTGTTGCTTTTACTACTTTAAAACTTGCTGCACTATTTCAAGTGCAGTGTGATATTTTTCCTAAAGTTTCCTATTTCTTAACAAAAGATTTTAAAGCTCTTGTGTAATCATTGAAATTATGTTCTTTACATAAATATTGATATATTCTTTTTTACTCAAAGTGCCAAAGGCTACTGTTTTTAATAATGGCTTATCAAATTATATTACGTTAGAGAGCAGAAATGTAATAATATATACATTGGAACTCAGACCTCTGCATGTATATTTGATAAGGAGCCTTTTGTAAAATTACTTTGTTTACATTCCACTGATACCTTAATTTAAAATTAAATAAATTTACAGGTGACATCTTCTTAGTGTTCTGATTTTCTTACTTGCTAACAGGCACGAATTTCTTTGTTAGGCTGTGCTTTACTGAAAAGAGAAAATACTCAAAAATATGTTTTTAAATGAGAACTCTATATAAAGTATTGTGTTTAATAAAATGTTATGCAATGTTTTAAAATGGAAAAGAATTTGTAAATTGCTATAAATGTATTTTGTTAAATAAGTACAGATCAATGCTACTGTGTTTATTGTGCTAACATCATGAAAATAAAGATAAAATTCTTCATTAATGTTCAGTGCTCATCTGTGACGACGCAGAGTCCTATTCCCCTGCAAAATTATTTTTCAATATTAAGTTTCTCAGGACATGTAGGAATGGTCATCAGTGGGAAACCTCAAACCCTATTAGAGTACTAAGAAAGCATGAGGAACAACATCCAAACAAGTGTGTCTCTATCTCAGCGAAACAACATACAAAAAAAATAAAGTGAATTGGGAACTTCATGCCATGTCATGACACATCTGCTAGATCATTTCACAGGACCAAGCATTTTGCAGTGCTATGCCATTAAAGCCTCTAAACCACCTTGCTAGCGTTGGGTAGAGCTGCCAGACATGAGGAGGCCCCAATTGGATTTGTGAATGAAAACAAGTCAGGTGTTTGGGCAATCCTGAGAGGAAGGGCTCTCTGTCGGGGAAGAAATTAGGATGTAGAACACAAACATCCTACTGCTGGCAACAGCGAAGAACATTACACATAGCAGCCTGCTGTCAAAAATACTGTCTTATCTATGTAACAGAAAACATCGTCTCCAAGCCTGTCTTGAAACACTCCAGCACTGGGCACCAGCAGGTCCCTAGGTGCCAGGGATGACAGACACCACCCTAGATGAGATGTGCACAGACACTGCCAATGGCACAGACCACCAACAGGACCTCTGCAACACACGGCAGCAAAGCAAACTGACCCTGGTAATCTCTCCCTTGTGTGCACAGGTCTTTGTGCAGGCTGTGCTTTGTAGTTGTATGCCTTTCCAACAGGGTCACCTGTCTCAGCTGGGGTGGTGGGGGGACCAGGCATTGCGCTGCTGAGGGGCACAACAGCACTATGTACATATACCGCGCTCCCAGCCAGAGCGTGCTGGGGTTGACCAGCATCATCCCAAACGGTGGGGCAGATCTGGGTCACTTGGCAATCTGTGTCACAGGACTTTCATGATAATACAAGACAAGGGGACCTCAGGCAAAAGAATCAGGAAAGCATTTGTTTCCTCTGACAGGAAAGGAAGTGTGCGTACAGTTGTGTTGCTGCCCCTTCTGTGGTTACTGAAGGAGCACTCTGCTTGTGGTCAGGGCTGGTGAAGGTCCTGGCCACACCATATTAACTGCCAGTTTTATGAGAGGCCTCTCCTGTGGCCAGCAGCACATGCTTGTGAGAC
This sequence comes from Alectura lathami, assembly GCA_013399715.1. Taxonomy (NCBI): domain Eukaryota; kingdom Metazoa; phylum Chordata; class Aves; order Galliformes; family Megapodiidae; genus Alectura; species Alectura lathami. Next base: position 259,946 of record VXAV01003309.1, read on the forward strand.
AGCAGGTTATCTGCCTGAGCAAAAGGACACCTTGCCTGCTGAAAACCTCTTCTGTCTGAAGCATGAGGGCTGAGGGCAGGGAGCAAGGTTCTGGTGTCCTACTGCCTAGGTTGGTATCCTGGAAAAGCTACACACAGCAATGTCCCTGGTATGGGTCAGAGAGACCCTGGGAAGGAGTGCAAAAGCCTGGGTAAGCTTCTCTTGATGCTCATGGGGACATTGCATGGCCCCAAAAGCATGCAGTTAGCGATGGCCAGGCCAGCAGTGCTTCTCTGGAGGTCCTGCAGCAAGACGGGGTAGGCTTTGGTCTAGATCTACCAGCAACAATGGAAAGAGAGACAGTAAGAAAAGAGTGAAAAAGGGAAAAAACAAGCCAATGTTGATGAACGTACAAGATGTATTGTGTTCTGTATTAAGAAAGAGATCTAAATAGGAGTAAGAATATGAAAGAAAGCAAAATTAAGAAAGAGACAATTAAATTTGAAAAAAAAAAATCTGTAGTAAACAGGAAAATCAGAACATGATACAGTCTGGTGAAGTTCATAAAACAGAGCTCCTAGGTGTTGCTGCGATTTGCAGTGGGTTATCATTATCCTGCTTGCATTAGATGATGTCATGGTACAGCAATTTTACAGCAATTCTGTATCAAGAATTGTCAACCTTGTTCTAGTACACACACAATTGAACTGAATGCCAGTTTAGGGTTGCCCATTTCACACATGCTGCCATCAGGCTGATGCGAGACAGTACAGCACCACACAAGTTGGCATTGGCTGAGAGAGGTAAAGGAGCCCAGCAGGACAGAGGCTGCTACAAGGTACACAAAAGCCTTTCTTCAGCTGTAGAAGGCTCCACAGCCTAAGAGGCGTGTTAATTTTTCATCATGGGGCAGGTTCTTCCTTTCACTGCACTTATATCAGCTATGCAAGCATAAAGTGAGCCTCTGTCACTATCACTCCAAATCCAGGGTGTTTTATTCCCATTTCACATTCATAGCAGTGACTGCATGGAGGAAGAACAGTACATAGCATTTTTTCAGGATTTGCAATTTTATTTGTATGTATCCACATACTGCATAAAATGCTTTTGGTCTTTTTAGCCAGAAAGAGTAGAATTTATCCAACCAAGTCTTGGGAGAATATATGTACATATCTGAGCTTACCATGCAAATCCACTTAGTAGCCTGCAGAGTAAAACAGATCCTTCTTGGGTACAACTGCTTAAAGCTGATTTCTAACAGAAGTCTGATGAGTTCTCCTCTGGGAATGACCCTTTCAGACTAGACAATTAGTAACAATGTTTTAAAAGGCACATTTAAAATTTCTAAAATTAGGCCAAAAATGAATTTCCTCTGTGAAGAGTAACTTTGATATAGAGATTATATTATAAATCTTGATCTAAGGGGAGAAATTACCTCCCCGTCAAGCTGTCTTATCCTCTTAGACCATTCTGATTACACCAACACTGTCCCTAAATTAAGTGAATTGACTCCAATCCAAATTGCTGGCTGTACCTAATTATGCAAAAGATTTTTCAGAAGGTATGAATGATTAAACAGAAACTTATATCTATTTCGTCCTGGAATTTAAAGGAGCTTCAGAGGCCTTTGAGGTGAGAAGTCATACAAGACAATATTGTAACACAAGTAGTTTAGTATAAATTTATGAAGACCTTTCACATAACAGATTAGTGCACAGCTAATTTGGTAGGAGCATTTTAAGGACATTACAACTCTGGTTCATAAAGTTCTAAATAAAATCTCTTCACAGAACTTAGAGCACAGAATATGTCATGCATTGAACAAAACTAAAAAGCATCTCCACATTCAAAATGTATATTCAAAATGAAAGTACGGGAACCCCACTCCAAGTACACCTATGTGCATGCACACACAAGCAAAGCTGATGCATGTCTTTGTTCAAGCCAGGTGTTAGAAAGAGAAAGCTTCAAATCTAGGAACAAATTGTGGCAGTGCTGCATATACTGTAATTTAATATATATATATATATTGCCTTCAGTAACCTCTTCAGACACACTAAATATGCTTAAAGACATCATTTGGTTTTACCTCACATAGAAGAAGTCTGTTCCTCCTGTGGTGTGCCATAATGAATAATTGGAAACTTGCACAGTCCGTGGCTTTACCAGCATGCCTCTGGAGAAAAAAAAAAAGCTACAATGAGAAGTCATCCAGAACTCTAGCAAGTCTGCACAGACATAGAAAGGGAGAAAACTCCCTTTCTTCAAAGGCCAACTGTCTTTCAGCAGTTTCAAACCGTGTTAGTTTTCCAGAATTATGGAAAATATTTTTTTCCTGTATCTAGGACACACAAATGACATTAACTAAATAGAAAGACATACACATGTGTTATAATCTCCTGCATCTGTATTGATCTCCACTGAGTACTGCTAGTTCCTGGTAGAATTTGGATACTACAATTTAAATGGGGAAAAATGACAGGTTTGAAAATTATTTGGTTTAGCACCCTTCAGTGAGACCAAAGTAAGGTGCTCCATTTAAATGCATTCCTACATGGAGTTCGTTGCATGATGGTACTCCCTGGCAGTATCTCACACAGTAATGCTTTGTATTTAAAAGCATGAATCAACCCTATGTAATTGTCTTCTGCATTAATGAGAAGATCTTTCATCCTTACAGAATAGGAAATTCAGTTGAATTCAGAAGGTATTAATCCAGAAGCTCAGATATTTTCAATGCCTACACACCTCTGATACCAGCCACAGAACAACTCATGCAAGCAGAGACCACGGGATGTGAATATCACAGACGTATCACATTAGCCATATCATGAAAGGGCTTTCAATGGCTTTTTAAGAAAACACATACTTTCCAAATATCAGAGAGATACACATTTTTAGACATTCTGCTAAGCATCCAGTGGATTTTGGTGACTCTTCGCCTTGCTGAGAAAAGGACACCTTTTTGTTCAGCCCTGTTGGCCTATGGGAACATGCTACTCCGTTATCTCTGTGGATTACAATGGCTCTCCGCTGGACACAAAGTTCAAATCTGCATCTTCTTGCAAATGCTCTAACTGCTTGAAAAGAGCAATCAAAACCCCTCCATAAAGTAGGTTGTGCTTATCTATTTCTTTCTTTTACCCTATTTGTGTGCTAGCAGTCTGGACACAGAAGTAGCGTATAACCCAAGATAAACTCTCATACCTCAGCCCAGTGAGACAGCATTGGGCCCTGTTTTATTAGCAACGTGAACGACTAGCAGCTTTATGCCCCTGTGCCTACAGAAACACAAGCTGATTGACACACATTTCTGACAAGCTATACTTGTTCAAGGTAGTTTTTGTTTTTTTTTTTGAAACGCTTTCCATTCTTTCTCTACTAAGAAAAGATGAGACAAGATACTACAGAAGGAAAGTGCAAATAATTCACAGCACCAAATGGAGACTTAAAAACAGGACTGTCTTCTAAAGCAGATCAAATAATCAGCACTAACAAAATCATCAATGGACGCAAGGCTAGTTGTATCCCGCACCAACAAATGCAAGCAGTAGGATTTTGGCTCCCCTCTTAGTGTCAAAATTAAGATGCTTTGAAATTAGAAGTGTTCTAGCTGGAACCTAGGAACTGTCCTAACTCTCTGTCCGACCATTTTGTCTTTCCTGCCCATCAAATCCAAGTGATGGACAGGGAATTTGTATGAGCCTTTGTATTACCTGAGCACCAGCAATTCCTTCTTTTAGACAGCCTTTCATTCCTGCCTTCTGTAAGAGAGGAAAAAATGTGTCTGTGTGAAGAGAACAAGGAAATTTGGCAGAAAGCAACCCATCAACTCCAATAGCACTACTCTCGGGTATGGCAGCTGGAATGGTCCAATGACCATAAGCAGGCACTCTCATTATTTTACTTAACCTCTTGAGAGATGCTTACGTGATCTTATCGGACCAATTAGCATCTTATCTCAGACTTAGTTGATAGTGTTTGGACAGATGAAGCTACAGAGCTAAGAAACACCAAGAATGACACGTTTTATGACAAGAACTGGTCATTTCTTCAAGGAAGAGAGAGGATCATTTCTCACTTGCCATTTCCCTAGCAACAGGGAAAATGAAGGGTTCTTTTCATTTATAAGAGAGCCTTGATTTCACAATTGCTGGAAAACAGAAGCATCTCCTTGTAACCAAGGCACAATTGCACATGGCTTTCAGTTAAAACCCTAAGAGCTTTTTAGTCCTTGTATCTTATTATGACAATTATTTCAGATAAAAGGAAATTACGAGGCCTGAGGTATGGTAAGGCTTTCATCACACCATGTAGTGCTCATATGAAAATCCTTCCCTAGGAGGGAACTTGCTTGACAAATACTATAAATAGAAGCCTACATAAGAGGATAAACAATTATTCATCTGCTGATAAATTCTGACAGATCATCTTTCCTATGCAGCTTGAGTGAAAGATGTAATCAGAAAGTCCTTGATCTGTTAATGGGCAAATAGCACTCTAAATCCAAACTACCTTGAAATGTACTGAAAGCTTGAAAGTCTCAATTTACATTTTCCTCTTTGTCAGTGATGTGGTTGTACTGAACTCTAAGTACCATATTGACATTGGACATTTTTTCTTTCCATTATTATGTAGCAGAGTTATTTTCATTCTCACTAAATTGGGCACAACTTAGCTCTACAACACTGCTTTCTATCAGGTAGTGTCACTACTCTCTCAGCTGAGAGAAAGGGTTAAAATGAATCATAATTATTCAACAAATCAATATATGAAAAAAAAATTTCTTACCAGCTGCTACACTTGTTCTTTAGTCAGAGGCACTGTGTTGATTTCAAATGGACAAGCAGATAATATTAGGAAAAAAAAAAATCCTGCAACCTATATATATTGCTATAATCCCCCTGTCACATTTGCTGGAGTCTCAAATCAAAGAGTTTCAGCTAGTCTCATTCCTTATGACGACTGAAGAAATCTTTAAGCAAGGCATTCAGATGGTCATACAAGTATATGTCCTTAAATGGAGCCCACAAATGGGGACAGATACAATCCCCACAACTCCTTTTCTTTTGTCCTGCAAATGTGCAGGGAGGAACGGTACCTAGTGCTGAAGATGAATAAGAGAAGTATTTCTTCTTTTCTATGAGACCAATTATTTTTAAAATCACTGTGCTGCTGGTAATCTGGAGCCTGCAAGGATAGCAGAACCAAAAAATCAGAACACACCTTCCATTTACAAACGGCTAATATTTTTTTTAAGAGATTTAAAAATTCATTAATGCATAACAATCTGCCTCCCAAAAACCTTCCATTCAAGCCACGAAAAAGGTCTGATATTTATAAATATTTTGTGGGGGCAATTTAGGTGATTTTTTCCCCCCATGAAATGAAGCATTTAAAATAAAATTAGAATAGCTCACATTCAAAATGAACCCTTCATGCCAGATCTTTGAAGAATAATGATGCTAAAAATAAAACGTTACCAGGGTAACTGAATGGAACAGAAATTAACAATAGGGCCTGATCTAAAACCACAGAAATAAATGGGAAGAGGATCAAACCTTAGCAAAGAAAATAAATGTGTGGTCCTTTCACATTTTAGTAGTTTCTGTTCTATATTTGTGAGTAAGTCAGTTTGAATTGAAATAACATATAACCTACCAATGTAAAATGGATTCCTAAGACTTACTCCATTAGGCACTGTGAATTCAAAGGGAGATTTGTATGGGCATTTCTAGAGAGTCTGGCCTATTTTTGCTCCCTTGTCTTTTAAGGTTACAGACTAGACACAGGAAATAGAGACTTCTATTGAGGCAATACTAGACAGCAGCAGAGGAGACAATACAGCTGACTACATGGGAAACCTGCAAAACACATCTTAGCTTGTACTTGTGGAAGGAATGTGATGACAGGTGGCAGGCACAGGTAATGTTTTGGAATCCCAGAATGTGACGAAGAATATACAGCTGACTGATGGAGGACATAGGACCACAGAATGGCTTGGGCTGGAAGGCATCTTAAAAATCATCTAGTTCCAACCCTCTGCCATGGGCAGGGACACCTCCCACCAGACCAGGTTGCCTAAAGCCCCATCCAGCCTTGAACACTGCCAGGGATGGGGCATCCACAGCGTCTCCGGGCAGCCTGTGCCAGTGCCTCACCAGCCTCTGAGTAATGATTTACCTCCTAACACCCAACATAAATCTCCCCTTTTATATCAAAAGCATTCTCCCTTGTATAATATTTAACAGTTTAAAAACTGAATGCTTATATAAAGGTATAATAATAGGTCAAATATTGGAATGACTTTTTATCAATGTACTCTCCCAGCTTTGAACTTCTACTGACAGCAGTAGGTAAACCAATATCCAAGATGACCTGATTGAAGGTCCACTGAAGTCAAGGGAAACAACTTTTAAAAGGAATTTTGGTGAACTCAAGAACCAGTTAGCTCAGTAACATTTTTGTCAACAAATATTTTTTTGAACAGGAATCCAAATTCATTTCATGTAGTTACTCAGTGCTTACATCTGCATTGCTGCAAACCTACATTCTTCATGGTGGCTTTGAGTTCTCAAGCTATGCTTGTCACTCAGTCACAGAAGTCTCAGAGTCCTCATCAGAACCTGTTATGAACTAGTCATAGTGAAATAACACCTACCACTGAGTATTACAAATCCCATTGCATTTGAAAGACTGACTGGTGTTAAAGCATCTACACAATTGTCACAGGGTGCAGCCAAGCAGAGACGAGGCTGAGTGCATGATGACTGCTATACAAATGAAAATCCAATCTTTGTTTCCACAGTAAGCACTAATTCAAGAATTAGTTTCCCTTTCTTCTCCATATCTCCTTCTAGGACATGACAGAAAAAGCAGAAATGTAAGTTTCATTGCAAATATTTGCCCAAAGGAGTATATATTGATCCTAACAGATTAACCCAACACATGATGAAGTCTGTACACAAATACGGTGACCAGAGCGAGGCTAACACTAGCTCAGACATGCATATATTCTACCCATTTCATTGTTGTATTTCTTAGTTATAATGTAGATTTTTTTTTTTAAATAAAAATCCTTCTCTTTAGAGTCTAAAAATCATTAGTCATTCAAAATAAAGTAATTCAAGGAGCAGTTTATCTGGCACCAACAAGCAGTCTAAATCATAGAACTGTGTCCCATCTCGCATTTCTAACCCTTCCTCTCCTGCTCCTCCCTACATTACCCTGGTTTTGTTTTTTCATTCCTTACTGTAAATTGAAGCCCTGTTGATCTCTTTAAACCTATGGATTAAACCAGTGTACTTTTGCCATGAAGAACCTGGGCAAAAATGCAGATGTAGTGGCACCACAGTGCAATATAGAAATTTCTGTTAGCAAAAGTTGTCATCACTCTCCCATGACGCAAAAAGCAATATTAGAGGAGGTCAGAATAGATAGATACATTAGAAATTCTGCCACATTAGGTGTAGCTGGTTTCTCTAAGCCTAAAAAAAAAAAGGCTTCCATATTGCAAGCAGTATAAAATATTTGATCTTTTTAGAATCAAATCAGATATCAATGTTCAAATTAAATATGAATTTATTCCAGCATAATCTGAAATAACTTCAATGCAGTCAGTGGAGCCCTACTAATCAGAATGGCTTATACCAGATCCGTGTTCAATGATTCTGTAATTGCTTTAGTTTAGTTACCTCACAAGTAAAATGATGCTGGCAGCTCTCTGAGCATTATTTTCTCAAAAACATAATTGGATTTTTGTTTTCTGGAATCTGACAGAAAGGTTCACAATATAGGCATTAATACATGACTTTTAATGGTGATTCATTTTATTCACGTTTTTTTGCTTTTTAGTACAGGCTTACATTTCCACCTCAAACGCGTCCCAATATTATTGTTATTATTAACCAGTTGCTCAGAGCTGTCATTATGGGTTAAGCCTTTTCAAGCTGATGCCCCAGGGTTCACATATTTGTAAACCCAAGGGTGGATTTTCATAATATATTATAGACAGCATTTGCATCTCCTGCAGAATTAATCTAGCTCATACAAAGCATAGGCATAAGGACTTTGGAGTATAAAAATATTACTTCCTTCCTCACCTTTTAAAAATCTTTACATTAACTTCCAGCAGAATAGGCTTTTTTGAGTCAATTTAAATGTAACTATTTTTGCAGAAATACCATTTTAGATTTACAGGCACAACCATTTACTTTGGCTCATCTGCCAACCCTCTGCATGGGAAAAGAAACAGTAAGTGATTTATATCTCTCTGCTTACACCCTTTTCTCCTGTATGTCCCCAACACATCCCCAAATGCCAAGAAGCAAGGCTTGTGTGATTTCAGTTCAGCACATTAAACTAGAAACAACAAGAAAAAACACTTCTAAACTGGTCGCTTTAGAGTCACATACACAGGAAAATGCACAGTGGCCACTAACCCTCAAGAAGAAATAAGTCAATAAAGAGGAAATAAATCATATTAATATGACATTATATATATCGTGCACATCAAGCACTTTACATTGACAGTAACCTAAAATACTCGGCTATATCTACTTCATCTCATTTAAATGCCACAAAAAAATAAATTCACTACAAACTCTGTCCTTACATCATAAGTACCTGAGCCTGTTCAAAGTTTTAAGACTGCATCGGTACTTTGATGTCTCAGCTGGGAGAGGGAAAGGAGTTGCTGCAGCCCCACTTGTAAGAGACTGAAATGACAAGTTGGGACAATTCAGATACGACTCTCTCAATAAAAGTCAAGCGTCATGTGCAGCAGATTCTACTTATTCTGAGATTTGTTGTCTAGCATAGCCAGTTGCAGCGATGTCAGGAAGCTGAGTATCAGATGAATACTTCCAAACACAGATCCTTGTCTGCTCTTGATGCTTAGTTAAGGCTGAATTTACAACTTTGAGGAAGGCCACCTGCTGCAGTGCCTGATTCTACAGAAATAAACTCAGCAGTACAGGTGGCACTGCTAGCATTCCCCCAAAAATACCACGACACATTTTTCCCCTCCCCACTGGGAGCCCAATCTGACATGGCCTACTTTTATGACCTGCTCTTAAAGAGGAAAGCAAGGCTGGATCTAGGCCATGTCCTCAGAGTTTGAACAATCAGTGAAAAGCTAATGTTCCGTAACATTAAGAATGAATAAAAGCTCAAATTGCAATTTAAAATAACAAGCTAATGAGGGTGCAGGACTGCAGTATTCTTACTTTGAGGGACTGTAGGCTTTACAGTCTTAAATGAATAAACATAGCTGCGAGTCAGATCTCAATAAAAGTAAACAAGACCCTGTAAACTACGAGTCACAATCATTTCCTGTAAGCATGCTTCTGTCATCACCAAGAGAGGTTATTAAATGTCCTTCATTTCCATGCTGACACCTTTTCCCATACATCATTCCATACTCCATTCTGTGTCTTTTCTTTTTCCCCTCCATTGTCTGCAATACAGATCTAATCCACCTGTTTCAAAGGATACTAGATTGCACCCTTACACAAACAATGTCAGCCTACTGCCAGTTTAGGTGTATGAAGATCGGAAAAGTTTATGTGAGGTGAAGCACGCGCAATGCAGTGGGCTGACAGTACACTGGAGTCGATGGCATTGAACAAGAAGCTCACATAAAGCAGAATTTAGAACAAGATTCAAAAGATGGCAAACAGATGTGCTGACTACAATCATGAAACTGTAAACAATCATGAAGTGAAAGCCAGACAGGCTCACAGATTAACTACTGTGCAACTTTATCACTTCAATAAATTGAAGCCTATTCCTCCATCTTTATCCTTCTATTCTCCATATGCTTTTTGTATCTGTCAAACAATGACTGAATTCCCCTCCATTATCTAGCGGGTCATTCTCAACATTAACATCACCTCATCTTCTAGCTGCACCATTCTTTTCTTTCATTTCACAGTTCATGGCCAGTTAGTGTTTGTTCCACTTCTTCTAATTTATGTTCCCATTATAATCTTCTTTACATGATGCATTCAACAGTAAGGATTCATTACCTCTAAATGCTTGTAACAGCAATCCTAAGGAGTCTGCATGTCCTAGTGTAATGGCCTATCAAAACTAGAGTGCATAAAGTAATTTTAAAAAGAGGAGAAATGCCTGTTGACCATTTCAACCTATATCCTCCTATTTGTATTTCAGGTTGTAACTATTAGCTGCAAACTTCATTTGTAGTTGAATTAGGATACATTTCTTTCAGAGGTTTGTACGAATGTAGAAAAGCTGCTCTAAATAGTGTGTTCAGGTTTAGTGTTTTGATCAATGTGACCTCAAATAAGAGAACAGGCTCAGAGATAATTAATTCCAGGAGATGGTCGGAATTTTTGCTTTTCTGTCTTGCCATTTAGAAGGATATGCACTGGGAAACATCATTTTCAACAGAACTATGCATATTAAACCGCAGCTAGCGAGCCTTACAGCCAGCAACGTGCAACTGGGCACTAGTTCTGGTTCAAAGCCAACTGTAGTGTCCAGGCAGCAGGAATAACCCCTAAAATTAACTGAATCGCAAAACAGTCATCCACCCCCGTCTGAACCAACCTAGCTGTAGAGCTTATCTTTCCTGGGCTAATCATGGAAAGCACAATGTGCTTGTGCTCTCATGTTCACATACACCAGAGGATGAGTGCTTGCTGGGTACCAAAGCTCAGAGCAGCAGCTTCGTGATTTGCTGCATGTTCTTTCCCACTGCGTGCACTACATGAAATGTTAGGCTGGTCTGCACAGTCTGTCTGAGCATTTCACTCTAAGAAAAACAAGCTGATCTTCTGGATGCTGGAATGAAGATCAATCACTTCTAAAAGGTGCTCAGTCTACCTATGGAGTCAGAAAGTGTCCATATTTTTATAAATTACATTATACAGTTGGAAAGGTAGCCATTTTCTCATCAAGTAAGTATTAAAAAGGAAGATGCATGCCTCTCTTTTTGATGTTCTGTTGACATGTAAATGAATGTAGTTAGCAAAGACACTTTCTTACTGCG
>VXAV01003309.1:278927-308568 GCA_013399715.1 Alectura lathami
TAAAAGATCTGCATCCAGGTCTAAGCCTGGATCCCAAGAAGTGAGAGTAAGCTCTACCCCCTAATTTTCACTGCAACCTAAATGATGTTAGAGGGTGGGGGCTATTCATTTATTTAACAAGTCTTTCCTGCACATACAATGACCAAATTTGTGTGTACAAGGCAAAGAACAGAAGATGGACAAAAACATGCTGTGCGTGCACAGTGCCATACATGAACATTCACATCAGTAGGAGGCAACAACAAGAAGAGCCTGCTCAGGCTCCCGCTGCACCCTTGAATGTGTGATCCTTAATTCCTGCCTGTAGACAATGTCTTCATCTTTTTTGTAANGGCTCAGACCTGGTGCAAATGCATCGCTTCTTTTGGGGGAAAGTTGCAGCAAAGCAAGCTTAAAGTCTAAGATTCAAAAACACATATTGAAGTGGGGCTTACATACGCCGACATTTTATCTTCCCACTGTTAAATATTTCTGGACAGGGCTCTGAGCAACCTGATCCAGCTGTGGGTGTCCCTGTGCACTGTAGGGGAGTTGGACTGGATGGCCTTCAAAGGACCCTTCCAACTCAAACGATTCTAGGATTCTGTGAAATGTTTGTGCAGTTGATGTATTCCTATTCACTGAACACATGCATTTTTGTTACTTTTTTTTTGTTCCAGTTATTCACCCACCCCAAAAAGTAGAAAACTCGTGTGACAGTAAGGAACTGCATAACCACTTTTACAACAAAATGTGTTAAATTATTAGAAAATTTATATGTCTAATGACTAGTGAGAGTAGTACAAGAAAATTTCCTTTTTCAAGATGAAAGAATAAAGTGCTCAGTTCACATTGTAAGGCTAACAGGAAACAAGTGGTTTTTGTTATCTAAGGTATTGTTGAAGGAACCCCAAAAAACTAGAAATGTACAAATCACTAGTGACAGGAAGAATGTTCGTAGTGATAACATTAAAGGGGAGAGCCAATAAATAAATAAAGCAAGTAGGATTTTGTTTGCAATGGGTCAGAAAGAAGGTAAGAGTCGAAACTCCTGGGTGAATGCATCCTGCCAGATAGTGCTGGTCTTTACTGTACAGACAGCACACGCATCTCTATCTGCAACTTGGGATAGACTTTAAGTAACCTGTTCCTCTATTTTTGGTGGGAAGGTAAAAATAACCTCAAAACAAACATTCTCTGTGTAAAGTCTCTGTGGCCAAATAAATTGTTTGTTCTGTAGCTCCCAGTTCACCAAGTGAAAGACTGAACAATGCTGAGATGCAAGTCAGAACAACTCAGATGGCCAAATTATTTTAAGCACTAAAGTGAGTGTCTAATCAGAGCTCTGGGTTAATGCCATTAACTTTCCTTATGGCAGCATTTGTTAGCAATGTAGCTACTGGATTTCTAAAGAAAGACTAGTACATTATGGCACCGCTTATCCTAACAGCTCTACCTAAGAACAACAAGAAATACAGGGAAGTGAAATGTGTTTTCAGGAAATTAAAGGAACAATCTCAGAAGAGCGAGCTGGAAGCAGAAACAGACCTAAAGAAGGCCTCAACAGTACTTTGTCAGATGAGCATAGCTGTCATTTGGTCTCTAATTCCTGGTGAAAATGTTACCAAATTTCAGAAGAATAAAGAGGTTCAAAGCACAGGTATTGTGTTAAAAAGCTAATCTGTTACTTGTAAATAAAGAGGGGAAAAAAAAAAAAAACATTTCTGCACTTACTGGGGTCTGAAAACCAGCCTCTAGTAGTTCACTGCTGGCAGTGCAGCCACTTGAAAATACAACACATCCTNCCAACACTTGATTTGTGCTCCTGGCAATAATATGCTGTCATTGCCAGGACCACCACCAAGAATCAGTTTTTTGAAATGTAAGTGTAGGAGCATTAACACCCTTATAGAGTGCCCTTGTAGAGTACACCTGGCAATGCATTGCCCCACTCCAGTACATGAATGTTATTTGCTACAGTTCGAGTCAATTTTTCCCTTCTTTGCCATGGTTACAAAAAGCACTGGTATAGCCCAGCAACAGATGTGTCTGCACTCAGTGTAGTTCATAACCATAAAATTGTTTCCTTAGAGGCAGCAACTTGAATGGAACTGCAGGAGAGCGTTCCTACTGCTCACATAAAGATACATGATTCCTAGGCTTTGTGTACAGCACCCTTTGTGTGTGTTGTGGCTATCTTATAGCCAACTTGTAAACACAAACATATCCAAGAAGAATGACATACCTCTGTGCTTGGCATTTGAACCAAATCCATTCTTCTTTCACCCAGGTCTCCACTGATGTTAGCTGAACAAGGACCCCAGGCATTATCTTGCAAATGCCTTTCAAGAGATACTGAGTACCCTTATTACATAAATTCCAAAATTCATGTCACCACAGTCAGGGCTGATGTAAACAGTTGAAATTAATTAATAATAGATTTAGCAAATGAACCAATGGTGTGCGTGCAAGGATTTAATCTGTCCCATTTTGATTTCAATATCATTCTTTATTATTAAATATATAAAATTCTCAGCCCTGGAATAAGTGTTATTACACACTCCACAGTTTTTGTGTTTTTTTTNTTAATTTACAAAGGAAGAAAGTTATCTAGAGACTAAAATTTCTAGTGTAAAAAAATGACAAAAAAGAATCAGCCTTACATTTGAATGCACCTAATGGGAAGCATTACGACTTCATTGATTGTGAAGCCTTTGTTGGTAAAATCCCAAACACAACACCCTCTCATACACAATTCACAGCCAGACTGAAAGCAAGTGTGAATGGAATTGCAAGTCCAAGAAAAGTAGAAACCTTTTTCTTCACACAACACCAGCACATCTTGTTTGACTTAAATGCTTCTTCACATACTGTTATGCAGCATTCAAGATGAACACGGAAATACAGGTGAAAGAAATCAGCAGCTCAGGAACATACCTTGCAGCTCACTGGCCACCTGCCAACACGTGCAAGGAGGTTACGGAAACAGAGCCAGGTCCCTAGCATGGGTGCATGGCAGGAGAGTGAGAAGTACAGGGTAAGCTGAAACACACTCAGGCTGGTTGTAAGGAGGGACGATCCTACTGTGAGGCAATCAAGCAGTGGAGCAGGTCCCCAGGAAAGTTGTGCCATCTCCGTCCTTGGAGGTTTTCAAGATAGAACGGAGCCCTAAACAACCTGGTCTGAGATGATGGCTAACCATGCACTGAGCAGCAGGTTGGACTAGACACCTCTGTCATCCTAACCTTCCCAATAAAATACTGTACATATACAACAACACGATTTCTTTGCAGGTGTAAAGATCATACCAAAGATCTCTTTTCTACATGTAATTCAAAAGGCAAAAGCTCTCCTGATCTTAGTTGGATCTTCACACTAGCACAAAAGATACCAGCTTCTACAGCCAAGAACACAGAAAGGAATTGTATCATTAACAGATCTGGTTACATTTGCCTCCCCAGCCCCAATGACCAGATACTGTTTACGTATAGCTCATACAAAGCCGTCCTTAGCACAAGTCTAAGGTGAGGGTTGAGCCACAATGAGAAAAATTAGCTATTCTGCTTTGTGCACATCCAGATGTAATTACCATTACCAACCCGAGCTGAAGGCAATTACATGATTTATCTACACATTTCTTTCCCATGCTTCAGTGTCAGCTTTAATTATCAGAATCCAAGAGCACTGATTGCATTTGATTTCCACTGCAAACATGCACTATTTAGGGACTGACCAAGTCCAGTTTTGTCAAGGAGAGCCATAATTATCCTGGAATTGTAGTAGAAAGTGTTAGCTTCCAGTTCCAACAGGACAACTGGCACATCCATGTACTCACATCACCTGAAGTCACTTCAGCTTACAAAACGGCTTCCCTCATAAATATACATTCCTGCCAAAGAAAGCCTACTAGTTATTTGCCTAGAATTTTTCAGTGTGCATTATACGTCATTTTGCTCACTTGCATAAGCTATTGCACTGATACTTTAAAATCCCAGAGAGACAAAAGGATAGAATATTGACTAGAGTAACAAGTACTCCTTGCATGTGCAGCAAGCCACCAAAGAACTGTTATTTCTTCCCTTTCAGGCTTGGCTATGCAAACACAGGAGTACATGTTTGTTCATAACAGTACTTCATAAGCTGCTGTGGAATAGGCTCTAGGGGAAGAGCAGTGAAGCTGAAGTGCTATAAGAAAATTTCAGGCACTGTATAATTTATGTCTCTGTAGAGCTACCCCATGTTAATGGCTAGTACAGAACAGCACAGAACTACCAGCTCCCTCCTGAATATTTCGTTGGGGATGTCCATCGCAAAGTTCTTACCAAATTTGGGACAATTGTGTTAAATTCACTTATAAAGTAAACTCTGTAAAATGCATTTCAGAAATGTCACTCTGCTTGGCTATCTAAATAAAAACAGCAGTGTGCAAAACTGCATCTAAAAGCATTAGTCACACCAACAGGTAGTACTCTTCTGCTTGGCTGATAGGCATGCAGCTACTTGTCCACTGAAGACAAGCCATTTGCCTACGGTTTTTGTTACTTATTTCACTTCAGTGAAATGAAATAATGAAAGAAATTAAGCTGATCTGATGCAATGAATGGGAAACAAAAGCCAAGGTAGCTGCTTAGCCTGGAAAATTCTCAGAAGGGGGTACAGAACTTCGTGGGAAGCCATAGTAATCACTGCCAATCTGAATTAATTGTTTATTTATTTTTGCATTGTTAAGACTTAATTACTACCTCAGAAAAATGCAACTGGTTGCAAGGTCTTCACGGGGATAGATTTGCTCTCCCCATGTAACTGTAGAGCTAACCAGTGTACTGATTTCCAGCAGACCATTCCTTTCAGCCTCTACACAGAGCAGGCAATGGCTACTGAAATAACACACCATTTTGTTTAGTGAGTATCAGTTAAACACCACCTCTCAGCAACTTATGTCAAAGCATTATCAAGACATTGAAGTTGAAACCATCAAGTTTATTATTATAACGAAACCGATCAAGATGCTATACCATTGTGAGAATATGGACACCATCGGAATAGGAGGATCCTACACAGTTAAAATACGGCTTCATTCTTACAAAACCATATTTTGGAACTTCTCTTGGGATATGTATTCTGGGTTATAACTGCTTATATTCAGAATTCTTGTAGATAAAAAAAAAAAAAAAAAGAAATCACTTAGAAAAATCCCACCGCAATCGGGNAAAAAAAAAAAGCAATCACTTAGCAAAATCCCACCGCAATCGTGTGGGAATTTGAGGGCAAAATATAGTCAGAAACAGTGCATCTCTACTTTCACCTGCAAAAGGAAAAAAGGGTTTTCTGCACTGCTGGACAAGCTTCTATAAAAGACCTGAAGCAAAACCAATATTGCTGATTAATGTTCTGCTAAAGATATATTTTTCAGAGGGCTGTGATTGATATAAGCCTTCTCTTACTGAGAAACAGCTCCAAAACACAATGAGAAAAAGTAATAAACGAACACTTCTGGAAAAGAGAAGTAGTCCATCTCATTTGTTGTGAACAAAAATAAGGTTCCTTTCCAGTAATTATGCAAAGGGATCAGCACAGATCTCTGTGTGCTACTGAATGTCAGGCAGCCACAATAGTTCACCAGTACTTTTTCTTACAACAGTTATTCCCATCACTGTAAAACCAAGTCTCTGAGAGGTAGTAAGAACAGATCTTCATAACACCACCACAGGAAACAGACAATCGTTATCCAGCGAATCTCTTACCACAGTTAGAGAGACTAGGCCTGGCATCCAGTCTATAACAGGATGATGCCCTAGAATTGCATGTGAGCTTATTCTCTTTATTACTATCGAAAACAGTTAAACACACGATCCTCCATTCACCACATGCCTTCTGGTAAAGGCTTACAACTCCTACTGCTCTCTGCATTCAGGCCATGCCTACAGGAATGAAGCAGGCACAGGCAGATCACACCATATTTAAGATTTTTCATTCCATCATCGCTCCATGCCACTGTGGGAATCTGAACCCATTTTGCACAAGAGAGGAGCATATGGACCACTTCTGTTTTGTTCATCTTTTTTCCAAAAGCATCTCCTAGGGAAAACAGTTTTGTGCACACTGCTGTTCAAAACAATCCATCCCAAAAAGGAAAGATGACAACAAGAATCGTTTACTGCCATATAGAAAAGATTTCAAATGGAGCCTATTTTAATGGAAACAATCTTAATAAATAGCAGCCAGGATACCCAAACTGATAAAAGCATGGCCACAAAACTACCAAATTTAACAACACACTTCTCAGAAATTAGAAATGAATTGGCAGATGCCAAAAGGGAAAAAAAAAAAAAATCTGATGTTGTATATTGCATCTTTTTATGACAGATGGTTTGAAAAGGATTAATGAGGTGAGTGCTGAATTTCTAGGTTGCAGTCAGTGTTTAACCTCCAGCCAGCAGACACTGCTAAGATTTTTACACCTGAGTTGATAAAGAGGCCTACCTAATTGAAGAGTTGGAAAAGCTGTGCTAATTAGAAGAATATCTTCCAAAAGAAAAAATTATTAGATAGCAGAAAGTAGATTAAAAAAAGAAACATAAAGGTCTCTTTACAACGCTGGTATGGAATTCATTTTATGGACAAAGAGATTCTTTCAGAAACCAAAGACAAATTCAATACTTTTTGCCCTCTTTAAGAAGCTATGATTAGGGGAGACACAGACTAGATTAACTTATTTTATGTCAGTCAAATGAAGAAAAACAGAAAGATCAGTAAGAGAAACAATTTTTTCTTCATTTCTAGACAATTTTAGACAATTCTAGACAACAGTTAAAAAAAATTCCTAACAAACGAAAGAAGGTAATAGATTCACAGGGGAATAACATTATACACCACAGATTAAAAAAAAAAAAAAAAAAAAAAACACTCACCTAGATCTAACCTAGAGAAAGCAAACTCCACTGCCCATCTACCCTGCTCTCGTGAGACCCCACCTGGAGTACTGTGTCCAGTTTGGGGGCCCCCAACACAAGAAGGATATCAAGCTGTTGGAGGGGGTCCAGAGGAGGGCCATGCAGATGATCAGAGGGCTGGAGCACCTCCCCTGCGAAGGCAGGCTGAGAGAGTTGGGGTTGTTCAGCCTGGAGAAGAAAAGGCTCTGGGGGGAGCTGATAGCAGCCTTCCAGTACCTGAAGGGGGCCTATTGGAGATCTGGGGAGGGACTATTTAGAAGGGCATGGAGTGACAGGAGGGGAAGCAATAGCCATAAACTGAATGAGAGAAGATTTAGGCTAGATGTTAGAAAGAAATTCCTTACCGTGAGGGTGGTGACACACTGGAACAGGTTGCCTAGAGAGAGATTGTGGATACCCCTTCCCTTGGAAGTGTTCAAGGCCAGGATAGATGGGACTCTGAGCAACCTGGTCTAGTGGGAGGTGTCCATGCCCATAGCAGGCAAGTTAGAAACAGATGATCTTTAAGGTCCCTTCCAACCCAAACCATTCTATGAACTACAAGCAGCTGAAATCAACACAACTGCACCTGGAAGGGCCTCTTCATTTGCAGTGTATTTGAGAAGCAACGTGCCACACCCAGGTGCCTCCAACGTTACATGGTTCTGACCTCAAGTGCTTAATACTGCAGTCACCTGTTCCAGGGTGGCGGCGGTGGTCCACAGATGTGTCTGGTGTAAATTGGGTTATACACTGTAGGAATCAAATGCCCCTCAGGGTTTTGTATTTAGCATGAAGGGGTAGGAAACTCCTTAATGCTACAGTAATATTGCCAGGTAATTTGTGATAAAGTAAAAGATTGATACTTATTCTAATACAAATTGGAGTCCATTTATCTGTTTACCTTTTATACAAATTCTTTGTAGGAAGCACTCCTTTCTCTGGAAGGCTGTTATGAAAATTGTTCTATATTATATTTTTGTAACATTGGGATTAAAAAAAATGTTATACACATATATAAATAATAGACATAAAGCATGACATGTATTTTTAGATATTTTCTGTAAAATATATTTAATATAAATAATATTAAGAATATGCTCCTTGATGACTGGCAGTATCCACAGCATTTGGCAGATTTCATGTGCTCTGTTTCAGAACATCCCAGGTAAAACAATTAACCAAACTGGCACACACAGTCCTTATCTAAAATGGTCCTTAGAACTCTGCCCACATAAATGTGATGAGACCCTTAATGACTTCAAGCAGTAAGGGGAGGGGGCATGAAGGGAAGGGAGTTGGAAGCTGCTTTCACTATGAAAACTGACAGCTCTTGGTTCCAATTTCACCCCAAACTGCCGTAGAGATTAATATTTTTCTTTCAAAGCTACATTTTTATAAGAGATTACACTTTCCTCTGAAAGCAGAGATGCTCCATTCAGAGACATGCCCATTTGTTGTTGTCAGATTCTGCCTAACTGGGCTGAGAGCCTACTGTAGCTCTGCAGCTCTGTGACCTGCACTTCACTCCCTCCAGGCACTATAAATAATTTCCATGGAAACAGCACTGAAGAAGATATCTGCAAGCCGAGAGGATATCTATAGCCTTGCTGTTAGATTTATGTCTTTTCTTTTTTCTCTCTGTTTTCTCAGTAAAATTATTATTAAACATTTATTTTATAAAATACTTAATACATACAACTAAAGTTATAGATGAAATGAAAGATAAAACAAAATAATAAAAACCTGAAGGACATTCCAACCCTGCAATATGTATGCATCTATCTGTAAAATAACTTCACACTCTGCGTTCCCATTCCCCCCAGGGAATGAATACATTGCATCTACATTGCACCTTTTTCACCAAGAAAGAACTCTCCCTCGGTCATCAGGCTCCTAGCTGGAGATAATCGTACATGTATATAAGATAATTAATGAAGTGTTTAAATTAACACCTTGATGAGGCTGAGAAGAAAATCAGATTCATGTGATCAACTCTGAAGGGCTCTGAAATCAGTCCATATCAGACCTCCAAGGGAGGAACTGACCGCTGTGGGATGTGCTGCAGCCTAGCCGCATGCGGGCCCACAGATCTTCAGGGCTACACGTCGATTTATCGCACAGTGACGCGCAGCTAACTTCCCTGCCATTTCTTTCAGCAATGCAAAGTTAATGCTTAAAGTGTGGACGTTACATAGTAGAGCTAATACAGAAATCTGCCACTCCCTGTTCCCTCATGAGCCCCTGGCTAATGAGAGTCCACGTATATCGGAGCTGTACAGTGCTCCATCCTTCTCCAGCTAGCCACAGAAAGACCACAGCTTTGGACCCTCTCTGCAAACCCTGTGGCTGGTATTGCTTGAAGCCACAGTGAAGCTGCAGGTGACTAGTCCCAAATCTCAAGAATCTCCTCACTCCAAGATCAGTCTACACATATGAGAGAAAGAGAGGCTGCGTTTTCCTTCTTCTGGCTCGGCCTGTCCAGCCTGCCAGCAGCTTAGTGGCATTTGATCGAACCCAGTCAAAAGCACCTAAGGAGAAAAAAATGTAACCACTGCTTTGTTTCTGTTTTTGTTTTTGTTTTTCTTTGCAGTATAACAATAGTTGTCACTGAATGTAACAATAAATGTAAATAATCATCCTCATCTGCCCTAAAGGATTTGTTTTGTAGTTCATTCTCCCTTCCATGATCCTCCTGTGAGGATCTAATTTATCCTCACATAAACTTTGAGAGCTGACCCTGAGGTGTTTTTTTCCATTAAAACACAGCAGAGATTATACATCATCTTTTACAGTTTTGTCAGTATTTCAGTCTCTTTTTTTATGATCCAAAATATCACTCGCACATCACAAAGAATTCAAACAGTTCACAATAGTATCAACATTAACATTAAAGATAATGACTCAGGCTTCCTCAAGCCAATTTTCAAAAGCAAAGATGACTTCTTTGAGAAAAGATTGCCTACTAATACACGAGCCATTAGCTGTACTCATATTTCAAGGCTTCTGCATGTACTATAAGCTTTAGAAAAATACCTGAGAAGCCAAGACTGTCTTGGATTTTTTTATCCAAAAACATTCAGAAAAATACCAAATGGAAGCTAACTCTTCCTAAAAGATACTGCACTGACACCTGTCCCGATAGCTACTGAAATTCAGATTGCTGTTCAAATGGGTTTGACAGCTTCTAGGTCCAACAGTTAAACAATCAAAAGTATCAAGATCAGAAAATGATCTCCTGTTCTCAAACTAAGTTATTCAGGATAACTAAGTTATCCTGAAGGAGGCTACTTTTTGTAGCCTGCCCACAGATCCTCACTCTACCTGTCAGCATTCACACTGTAACTTACTTCAGATACTACCAAAGTATTTAACATTATGCATAATACTTCTCTGAGGCTTGTTTCATCACTCTAAAATGAGAATTGTATAATAATTATCCATCTCCCTTCACAGAGTTATTAAGAAGGTTATTTAATTAATGTTTCTAGCACTCTTGAGATTTTCACATGAAAAAGCAGTACATACATGAAAGGCTTTGAAGATAATTTGAATTAACTGTCATAATTACAAATAAATCAAGGACAAATTTTATTGTGTTTCACTCAGTTTTTCTTCAGTTTACTATTTCTTCCAACAATTTACCATTTGCTGCAAACTAATTTGAAATTCCATATTATGCTTTGCTTTAGAATAAATGCAAATTGCATCCATAACACGTTAATCAATTGTATCTAAGCAACATAGCTTAAGTCGCATCATGTTTTTGCAGCCATTCCTGTGCAAAGAGAAGGACTCAAGACTCTCACCTCTTTCACGCCTGGAAGTAGCCACAGTACAAGCAAGGAAGATGCATAGCAGCATAATTGCTCCTGAACTCCTGACACCAACAAGACACCTCGTCAGAATCTGTTCACTGGGAACAACCTACAACAGTGTATATTAAATCTCTCCTGATATTAAATCTCTCCCGATCCTCCTGCCACTGTAGTTAGGTAATTTAACCTTCAGCCCCTAGTTTCACCTAACAATCATTTTTAAATACTAACAAAAGAATAACTGTTTATATATAAATTATGTCCTTTTTATATAAATGATATAAAAAAGAATATGTGGATTATGAAATAAAGAAAAAAAGCATTTGAACTGTACTATATTGTGAATATCAAACACACGTCTGTTTCTTTCTGGCAGTTTTCATTGTAAATACACTCTACATCATAGATTTATTTCACTACCTTGACTCTGTTTTAGCTTTATGATTTGGAGTCTGGACTCATTATTTAAGCATGTTTTAGCCATTTTCATACATTTCCTTGTCAGATCACAAAACTGTATTTGCCTCCTAGGCAGATATTTGTGAGTTCACATGTTACTTGTTTTAGTGATGAACTGATGTGGACACGGAGCAATGAAATACATCAGGGGGCTTCTCTGGCTTCCTGAGCTTCCCAAGCAGTGCCACCGGGAACCAGGCTGCCAAAACAAGAGCGCTACGCACAGCCCAGCCTCGGAAAGCCCAGGGGAGGAAAATGAGATATAGGCCACTGACAAAACAGAACAGCCTCTGCAGCTGCTGTAGAATTTTCAGTTGTCTGCCAAATGTTTTTAGCTGAAAACTTTCTGAATTTGAGCTTCAGCCAACTGTGAAACTCCCACACACAAAGACGCTTTCTGAATTGTTCTACTGAGGAAAAAATTAGCAAAAGTATTGTTTCTGGCTTGCACTTTGTGTAGATATTTATACCTCTGGAAGCTAGGGCATGCTAATATGCCTGAGGAAACTTTTCCCTTTAGTGCTTTTTTTCACTGTTTGCCTTACCCAGACCTTCATTTTTTGCTTGTTAACACATTCCTTTTGAAATAAAGTACTGAGAGATTCCCCCACTGCCCCCTCATTACAGCCCTTTTAAGCTGCTGAAGTAGCAGAAAATTCTGGGAAAATGGCAACTCCAGAAACAGGCACATTACCCCATTAGGCACTCGGACAAGTCTGTGATAAACCACAGACATTATTTCTTTTATTATTAAGTTTTTTACTGCAGTAGCCAGTGGGGAAAGCCTAGAACATGAAACAAATACAACTACAAGCAAAACTGAAGGGAAATAAAAATTATCGTAACAAATGTTTTTAATCTCATTTGAGGGGCTGACTCATGGTTTCTGAATGAATGGGGCCAGTAATAATGGCCAAATATTTCTTTTTCAGTCTATTTAAAGGACTAGAAGATGTTCAATTCTCTAAGATTTTGTCACTTTCCTTTCTCCTACCAGACTACAGCTGCTTGATACAACTTATTATTTTTCTGCATTTAAATACGGGAGTTTTCTGAAGAAGTTTTAGCACACTATTACACAAATTGCTTAAAGCACTTGATGTTAGACATACAATTTTATATAAATATAATTATAGATAATTCATACATATATAAATTATCATAGAATCATACAATAGCTTGGGTTAGAAGGGACCCTTAAAGGTCACCAAGTCCAAAGCCCTGCCATGGCCATGGACACCTTTCATTAGATCAAGTTAAAACTCCGTCTAACCCAACTTTGAACACTTCCAGTGATGGAGCACCCACAGCTTCCCTGGAAAACTTGTTTCGGTGTCTCACCAGTCTCATCTAGAAAAATTTCTTCCTTATATCCAATCTCAATGCATACATCTTGCTCAAGCTACATGTAATTATATATGCTATTACGCCTGCATGCTATACATATATTGTATATTTATATTAAAATGTTATATATATTTGTACGTACTTAAGGGGAAGTTACCATAATCTAATCCATAACCTTTATAAAAGGATATTGGATTCCATCTAAATATATAGAAAATAACTGCAGATTGCATCACAATTACATAAGTTCCAGAGATATTCAAGTCTGTGGAGTCTTTCATTACAGGTGTTAAGAGACCCTCTTCCTCTGCCTTGTTTTGCTGGTAGATACAGAAATACATCTCTTAAGCTTGAGAAATCCTTTGGCAAAGCTAGGCACACAGAGAATTCAAAGTTACTTTTTCACTACCGAAGTGAAGAGGTAGGATGGCTTCTGGTTCTTGTACAGAACTACGATGAATGAAAGCCACTTCCTCTCACCGTGATTCCTGGGGCCTGGTACTTTGTACTGCTTTGGTAGCATACATGTAAAATCATGGCTGTGAGTAATAATATACAGCTACCAACACCTAACAGCTACTGGTTTCACACCTCCCACGTAGATTTGGAGTGGCCTGGGAACTACTTGATATATTTCTGTTCTCAGGTGATTCATCTCCTCTTACAGATACTAAATTCTGTAGTGTAATTACTAAAAGGTCTTTCACGATCTTCTTGCTCAGAGCTGAGTGCTGAGATCATCTGGGAGTAGGCTATAATTAATTATGAACAGCATTCCTTACAAGCACATCCACTTTTACATGAACAAGCCTAATTTTTGCTCTTCACAGCTATTTATCTTATGGTTGGGTCTTCAGCCCGTGGTCCCTTTCTGTCATTGCACAAGTGGGTCACAACAATACCTTAGAAAGTAGGCTGCCGTCTGCATTATTCCTAGATACGAGAAACACTTAAGACGTCAGAGTCCTCCCGCAATTGAGCATGGCATAAGCCTTAGGCTCCTGCTACTCTGCTCTTACAAAGGACAATGCAGTGCTGTGATTTTGAACTGCAGTGCCTAGGATTATCTTCACACTGCGCGCAAGAAAAACAAGAGCTAAAATGCTACAGAGGGGATTTAAAACACTGCTGCTTTTTACAATATGGGGAAACATACAGATTTATTATATAGTTTTATATAATATTAAAATACTTCTGTAACTAGACCATAGGGCTCATGTTTGTGAGGACAGAGTATCACAGAAGCAGTAGCATATATACATTCACTGAAGCAGAAGCTAAGTATTGCTTAGAGAACAAAAAAAAAAAAAAAAAAAAAAAAAAAAAAAATAATTTCCTTCCCCTTTTTTTTTTNTTCACTCAAATAGCTATACTGCTGCAGAGACCGTGGTTTTCCTGAAACTGAAGGGAACAAATATTAAAAGAAAGGCTGTTGGCTTTTTTTCCCCCTTAATGACTCCTTAATTTTTGTCTCGTCCTGCCCCCTGGTGGGAGCGCAGGCCAAGAGTATATCGGTTTCACAAAGGCATATTTCTACATAGCTGCCCTAAAATACACAGCATTTCTTATAGAGATACTTGCGAAAAATAATGTACATAACGATGTAGGAAGAATTTAATGAAATAATAAGGGAAATACAATATTGGTATTATTCAATAAAAGACTATGTGCTGATATAGCTAAAACCTACAAAACACCTACAGAATTTTCACCATGTTGAAATAAATATCCTTTCTATTCCAGACAGATATTTAATAGTCACAATTAAATGAGAATGGGTATCAAACATATGCATAAACATACAATGATCATTATTCAATGGGGTTTTAGTATGAGCTCAGGATATAGCATCATCTACAGCAAGGGGGAAAGTTTGTTTATACAGATTACAGAAATTCCTTTCTTTTATATATCTAGAAAGATCAACAAAACCTGATAGAACAGATCTTCCATGGGTTATAGCGTGGTACCTGAAAAGATACTTTAGACCTAACAGGTAGGAAGGACAAAAGCAGAACCAAAGGCCTTAAAAATGTTAATACTTGTAATCAATTTAATAGTTGCAATTCTACTCTCACTGAATGGTTTCCTCGAAGAATTATAAAATTAGATACTACCAGCACAGGTAAGTGGTTATTTTCACCTCTTCCGCATATGCAGCCTTGTTTAGAGTTTTTTTTAAGCATACCTGAATTGCAAACTCAAGTTCTTCAGCCCTTTCAGCTCAAAACACTTCTGTATACTCATGAACTCTCTCAGAGAGCCAGTTCACTCACTGGCTTTTCAACATTCCCCTTGACCTAGACTCTAGGTGCTGCAGACTCCAGTGGCTATAGGTAGAACATTCTGCTCTTGTCTGTACTGGAGCTGCACTGAAGGTGGGGAAAATCATCCAGCCCCGCTCTGTTCACTCATGGTTTTACAGTGAAAACACCAATACTGCAGTCTCTGAACACACCAGAGCCTTGCGGCAACACTGCTTACATCACCACAGGTGGGCCATAAAATAAATACACAAATATTCTTAAGTGCCAAATAACTTACCAAAAAAAAAAAAAAAAAAAGTAAAAAGTTGGCAGGGATGGAGCCTAGGAAGGAGCAGAACGCACACAGCACCTGGGGGAACAATGCCATCCGTCCAGCCTGCCTAGGCCATTCCCCAGCTACTGCTGCCCTGCCAGGCTGCTGCAGGGGAACCACAGACACTCTGAGCCAAGTCCCAAGCCCACACTCTCCACAGTTTCACCAGGAGATTCACATTACAACTTCCCTGAGTGCTGCTCTAACACTTTCTTGGCACAAGCCCTTCTTTAGCAAGCTGGCTAACACACCATACAGTACAGTCCCCCTCAGCCTCATGCTCAAGGGCTCACTGGAGTACACCCACCTCCCCCTGCTTCTGGAACCAGCAGGCCTCGTGACAGACCACAGCAGCCTCAGCAGCAGCCAGAGCCCTGTCCACTCTACTTTCTTTCAGGTTCCACTCTGCTTTCTTTTAGGTTCATATCTCTTCATCAACCACCCAAACAACTAATGGATTCTTACTCCTTTCCCTGGTTTCCCTTTGAAGAGTTATGTTTTAACCACAGGTATGCAAGCTGATAGAAAATACCAATCCTTTTCTTACCCAAACACAGAACCAGGATTAACTGTATAGATGTGTAAACACAAAATGTTAAAACACCAGAAAAGATCAGAAGCCAGAGCCATACACATTGTGGCCTGGTTCTCAGCTGGTACAGAGCAGCATAATTTCCACTGCCTTTGCACGCCCCACGAATCTTGCCATGCGGGAAGGCTTTGGGCAAAGGGAGATCAGACATCTTATTGCAGTCACATAGCAATTTGCCTACACTGTGAATTTACAAGTTGCCATCAGACTGGTCTACCCTGCGGAGGCATACCCACATGCGTGTGAAAACGCCCCAGGCTACACAACACAGAGTTACATAACATCTCTGATCAAAACCATGGTGGTGAGGAGGAGCAGGCCGCAGATAAAGATAATCTGTCGTCTGCAAACTAAAACCAGAATGTTTAGAGATTCTGTGTATTTCTTATGTCTATGTATTACCACAGGACAACTTTTTCTCTGTTTATTCACCCAACCCAGACTAATTTGTGCTCAGACATTTAGGGATTACATGTCTTTATGAACCCCATGCACTGAGGTGCATAGGATTGTCTTTCCAGGACTGTTTGACAGCTTATTTTAATAATGCTGTAACCACACAATTAAAACCTGATGAGATCTCAGTTTGGATAAGTTCAGTTAAATTGCCAAGAGTACAAGTAGTTGCCATAAAGTCTAATTAAAAAAAAAAAAAAAAAAAAAAAAAAGGAGAGAAGGAGCTCTCACTGTTTTTGTTAAACTGTAGAAGGATTCTGGTTCATCCTCAGCCTGTAATTGATTTAGACCCTGATTTATACATGTTTATGCCCCACATAATTCAGATGAGGACCTGATTCTGCAATCCCTATTTGTGTCAAACAAGACACACTAAGGTGAATAATAATTTTTATACTAATAATCAAATAAATAGGGAGCTTTGCAAGGAGAAAACATCTATTTTTTATGGTACTTTGGATTATAAAACATAACCATGCCTAAAATTTGGTTGGACCATCTGGCCCACAAACAGTTTTCTTGACATGCACAGGGAAGAGGCAGATAGCCAAACCCTGCCTACTCACAAATTGCCTGAGTCAGAACCATCTTCCTATCTTCCTGAGGGTCACGAAATAGGAGCCTCAAGGACCAGCCTCAGTGCTATGTCCTGCAGGACCTGCGCCAGCACGGGGTCCCAACAGGCTGCAAGGTGATCTCCGCTCCATCTCCTGCAGCACCTCCTCCTCTTCTGCTCTGATTTTGTTGGTCACAGGCCTGTTTCTCACCCTTTTTTCCTCACTGCCTGTGTGGCGCTATGCCCTTTTTTAAGGACGTTCCCACGGAGGCACGGGCAGTGTCGCGGACAGACCCCGCTGTGTCCGGTAGGGAGCGCTGTGGCACGGGATGGAACCAGCTGGAGCTGCCCAGAACCCAGCGGAATTGGCCAGAACCCAATGGAATCGGCTGGACCCAGCCACCCCTGTAGCCAGCACCTCACCACAGATATCAGTCCAGAGATACCCAAGAAAGAGAGAATTCAGGACCAAAGGACATTTTCTCTGACCCAAAGAAATGTAACTTTCACGGCTCTAAGAATGAAAACGCTATTTTTCCTTGACCAAATTGTGCTAGTTTTTCCCAACTTG
This sequence comes from Alectura lathami, assembly GCA_013399715.1. NCBI lineage: Eukaryota > Metazoa > Chordata > Aves > Galliformes > Megapodiidae > Alectura > Alectura lathami. The sequence continues at coordinate 296,218 of VXAV01003309.1, forward strand.
TAGAAGTTACTTCTTTTCAGCAGTTGTTTGAAATTTGATCCCTTAGAGTCTGAGCAAGTTCAAGTTGAAATTGAACCCCCCTTAGTGTAATGAGTCATTGCAATCTTCCACTCACATATGTAATCACATCCAGGCCTAGGTAACTGTTTGAGCTGGTCAAAATTATGATGAAAAAATATACCATCAGCTAAAAGTGCTTGCTTGAATTAACTGAATAGACTTTGAGAAATATGGCAGTTCAGAAGAGGCAGCTGTATTGCCTCTTGGCAGCCAAAGGTGAACTGAAATTTCCAACTGGGTTCTCCTAAAACATGATTTTTGCACCCACAGAGACTGAAAACTGGTGCCTTTTTATCTTAGTTCAGGATGAAAAATAAAAACCTTTAAAGAAAAAAAAACCCACAATGTTTTCCTGGAGGAAAATTCAATTTCCCGACTGTCTTCCTAATTCCTTCAAGCACTCTTTCTTTGAAAAAACACTTTTACCAAAGCCCTTCCACTATGAAATATTTTATGAAACATATTTGAAAGAGATGTTCATAATCCAAAAGATGCAAAACCACATCTTAGCTTCTCCCAATGATAATGTAATTCTTCCTCTCTGATGCCAAAATAAAATGTAAATTAATAGAGCAACAAACAAGACAGCCATCATTCATCTGGTTTTCCAGCACACACTGCTAGAAAAATGCTCACTGGTCACTTCTCAAAATGTGGGTTGTTATCAGGACAACAAAGGAGAAGTAAACACACAATCTATTTCTTACATGTGACTTATTAATAATCTAAAAAATAACAGCTTTGAATTAATTGTTGAGGATACTGAATACGTCAAGGGAGGTCAGGGGGAAGCAATCTCAGATTAACATTTCTTTTGCATAGAAGTTGCTGTATAGAGATAAAATCTTCCTTTTATGCACCTACGTCTTGATTCTTGATACATTTTTCATGTGATTAATACATAAGGTGCACAAAGAGTCATGAAATCCTCTAATATTATATTTAGAAGCCCACAGAATTTCTTCAAAACCAACAGCCACTCACTTTGACTTCAAGGATTCAAGCAGTGGATAGTCCATCATTCCCTTTGCTAGTTCATTCCAGTCATAGGTAAGTCTGACTTCCAAACACTGGAACATCGTAGACCCACAGCAGTACACTCACATGAGTTGCCTTCTTTACTGCAGAAGGATTACAGATAGGAATACGCCTCCTAACACAGCTGCAGAAATGCAGCTCAGCTTCCTAGTGCTCAGGGATAATGAAGTAGGGGCTTCTGCATGGGCAGAGGTGGAAGATCTGAGAGACTGTGCTTTAGAAATCACACTAATGGCCTGTTCCATCAAAGCTGAGAGCCACCGGGGAGCCCAGTTTCCTTTTCCTACATTCACCATGCGTGCCATGATTATTGTTTTTATCTTTCTACCAGAACAGAAAGTCTCTTCTGCTGCTGCTGTTCGGAAATTTGTCATTAGATTTCCACAACTTGTATTGCTTGAAGATCTAGGCTTTCATTAAAGTAATGAGGTAACTTCTATACTTGCATTCAGTTATAAAAACTACAACTATTTTTAGGAAGTAACTTATAAAAATACATCTTTTTTTTTTTTTTAGGAAATAGGTTATGAACATAAATTATATTATTATTCCTTCATAACTGTGACTTCTCCAAAGGAAAAAAAAAAAAATCTACTTGTAGTCCAGTAGTAATTTTATCTCCTTAACAGCGTCTGACTTTGCTAGGCACAGTAAATATATGAAATAAAATTGCTTCCTGCCCCAAAGAGGTTACGCTTTATACATACATGACAACAGATGGAGAAAACCCTGGAGTATTAATATTGTATGCACCAGAAGGGACTATTCTCACCACACATGAATTAGGCTGTACACTGTTGCTACATGTACTCAAAGTCCTTGGTGCAATACCACATCTTGCAGGACTGGAGGTGGAATTACATTTACTTTCAAATTCTGCAGATTGAGTGCTTACTCCCACATATTTCATTATACTGCTGTCAAAGTTCATTCTCACTGGCATTGTCATTTTTAGTTTGAAAATGTTTTCAGATTTCAAGAGGCTGCAATGGAAAGGAACACTGACACAAATTTGGCATGCTTTTCTGTAAGCGGTAGAAGGAAGCTCTGCCTGCATTGCAGTTGTGACAATCAGCATATCCCACTGGTAAGACTTTGTTTCCCTATTCTGAAAACAGCACAGAACATAGCTGCACCAACAGTCATCATTTAGTTTTGCATCTGCACAAGGGTAGTCAGCAACAGAGAAAAAGGAGAACTTCGTAAAGTCTATTTTGTTCTGCCTGAATACGCAGTGTCCAGTGTGTTTCCGCAGTAAGCTACTGACCTGAAAATCCAGATGGTTTGTAAACAGTGCTCTTACAAGTGATTTTCACTCTGACCAAGCCAATTTAAAATCTGTTATGTTTGTCTCTACTGAGAACTGCTTCTGGCATATCTCAAACACATCGTAGAGTGGTTTTCATTTTTTAGAAGCTTTGTTACTTCTTACATCTAATTCATTTGAACTTCCATTGAAGGACTAATCAAACCAAAAGAATTTTCTGCTGTAGCCTGTGTGTGGACCAGATGCGCTTCTGTTGATTTTGCTGAGAAATTTCTCCCAATGGATTTGAACTGGGAACACGAACAGGCCATATGGTAGAAAACATAATTTACACAGCACTTTTTATCACCAAATATCACAAAGCACCTTGCAAATAACCTACTGTACATGAAGAGTTTCACACAGAACTGAAATGCAAATACCTTTGGGGTAAAACTTGGCAAATACATAACAGCACACAGTAGTGCTATGAAACAACTTGTAACGCTGCAAAGAATAAAGTCATAGCAAACTGAAACTGAGAGGAATTTAGGTTGACAAATAGTAGTTACAAATCAGTTTTAATCTGCACAATTTGACCCTTTTTGGTAAATAATAATTTACCTTACAATAATTTCTTCCTTTTGATAAATACAACACTTGAAATGATCTGCAAATATAAGACACTGAAAACAGAACAGAAGAATAAGTGTGTAACTTAATATTAGTTTTGTAGATTTACTGTTCATATATACAGTAAATGTGTGTGTATCATTTTTATCTCATTATCAAAGAAAGTAATGTGGCCAAGAAAAGCTATAGCATTTTTTATATTTAGTATTATGAGGTAGTTTGAGAGTCTCTGGGCAGTTTCTGGTACCGTCATGCCTATCACTACATATATTATAATTATCAAGACAAAGCACTTGTTTCAAATACTATAAAATATTATTTCTGTCCATCCTAGGAAAAATGAATGTTAGAAGAAATAATGCATGATAGAGTGCAACGTGTATCAGAGTCAGCAATGAAAATAATATTTAATTTTCAAATCGAACAACATAAAATTGCTTTATAAGTTGTATTACATGAAAATGTCACTTTCTTTCGTTACCATTCTACCACTTTGAGATGGATGCTTTGTTTCAGCCCAGAATCATAGAATGGCCAGGGTTGAAAAGGACCTTAAAGATCATCTAGTTCCAGCTCCCCTGCTGTGGGCAGGGTTGCCAACCACTAGACCAGGCTGCCCAGGGCCCCATCCAGCCTGGCCCTGAATGCCTCCAGGGATGGGGCATCCACAGCTTCTCTGGGCAGCCTGTGCCAGCGCCTCACCACCCTCTGAGTAAAAATTTCCACCTAATATCTAATCTAAATCTCCCCTCTCTTAGTTTAAAACCATTCCCCCTTGTCCTGTCACTATCTACCTGCATAAAAAGCTGCTCCCCCTCCTGTTTATTAGCTCCCTTCAAGTACTGGAAGGCCGCAATGAGGTCCCCCCAGAGCCTTTTCTTCTCCAAGCTGAACAGTTCCCTCAGCCCTCAACTGCACCACTCAGCTTTGGTGTCATTTGCAAATCTCTTATCTCCTGCAGATGTGTTCATATTATGTTTATGTGCTGTAAGAAAACAATTCTAAACACTGTGCAACAAATCAAAAGAGTAAGTAGAGTTAGTAGACATACAACATAATTTAATTTATGCTGTATATTTACCAAGCTCCCAGAAGAACTTGGTACAAAATTGTTCACTGCACTTAAAATGAAATAGGAAATGTAGTTTCATTTAAAGGAATTTTGTGCTAAGGGTTTTCAAAAAACCCAGGAAGTTCAGCTACCATCTCCTACCTTTTGATTTTCTCATTCTAACAACTGCTCTCCTCCACCTGCAGCAATCCAGGCCCGGTCACATACAGTCACAGCACTCTTGGTACTGTGTTTAGCCTTATAACCTAGCCACAGTGGTCCTCCTCTCTGTAGAAAGCATGAAGATGTAAAGACCGTGTTGTCCTCTATCAGGCACAAGTAACCTTTTGTAGCCAAGAATGCAACATTTTCAACATGGCAATGTGACAGCTGCAAAACTTTTGCATATTACACTGTCTACAGATTAGGAGTAAATGTGTTTTCTTGGGGCTGTTCAAATGCTTAAAATTGACTATGGCAAGTTAAAACGTCCGGATATTCCTGTTCTCTCTGAAGGAATAACAGTGAAGACTGTACAGCACAAACACCGATACTTTGCTGTCTTGAAAATTATGGGTTAGAATAGATAGCTAAGATTTCATGAATAGAAACACACATCTCTGAGGGGAGCAGCAAAGCTATATACTGAGGTTCTGTGTGCTTAGCCCTGACATACACCTAATTAGCATTCTTGGAAAATGTGCACTAGCAGTAACACTCCACAATTATGATGCCCATTTTCATGGTCCTGTTTTGTTCACCCTCCTGATTGTAGCACTTGCAATCAGAGATGCAGAATAGCATGAATACAGCACTCTCAACCCCCAGGAGCAATTTTCTTCTTCTTCTTCTTTTTATTATCTCTAAAGTAAGAGTCACATGCACTAAAAGGATGTGGAAAACTATTATTAAGCTACATTTAAATATGTTTAATGGCACCACATGCTGACTCAGAAAATCCTCTCCTCCAAGCTTATACAAAGTACAGGGTCTAATTGCAAGTACTTTGTTACTGCGTTGATAAATGTACCACATCATTCATTATTTTCCAGAAAAATTTCACACATTCCTTTTTTTAATACATTTTAAGCACAAAGCTCCAATGTATCTGCTTAGGAGAGCAATCTTAGCTACTGTAGTAAAAATAAAAGTAATAATAGTACCTACATTACTTTTGATCTTAAAAGTGTATGAATATTAAGCAATTTGTCTCTTTTGACAAGGTCTAGTTTTAGTTTGTGTTGGAAAGTAAGCAGCAGCAGGCATCTTATTCTTTTTTTCCATTAAGGTATTTTCCCCTTCCTTGCACGTATTTCACTGCGTGTATGAGAGCTTAGTTTCTCTGTCAACAGGGACTGCAGACATCATTCACTGGTGCTACTGCATGCTTTGAGTCAGTTCAGCTCTACGAACTGAGACTGACTGCACAGTGACTGAGATCTGTAGAGTCAGAGCCTGTGACAGCAACAAGGAGAGAGCCAACCATTCCAGAAAACACTTGAGCTTGTGTTTGTGAGGGGAACAGTGTCAATAAACATCAAAGTAAAACCATTGGAGCAGCTCAGCTTCCAGAATCTGTCTCAAAGTTGAGAATTACCATCCTGCAGGGCTACAATCCCACTTCCAAATGCTACCAGCAAAGCATCTGTGAAAGTGGTGTAACCTTGTGTTGCTTCACTGCCTCTTAACGCTGCTTGTCCTGAAAGTACTCAGCCACATGCTTGCATTCCCTGAGACTGTGTGGCAGTTCTGAAGGGTTGTGTTAAACCCCAACTCCCTGCTTTGGTGGCCACTACAAACCACCAGATCTAGAGCAAACAGCCCCTGCACAGTGATTAGTCCTTTGCCAGTATCAGCAAACAGAGCCCCAGCAAGACAGGCTAGGATTTTGCACAGAGATGGCATTTCTTTATCAATAACCAAAGCAGGTGTTAGTTTCTCAGGTGACCAAGTCAGTCATCTTTTGTTCAGACATTGGTTGTTAAGCTTTTCGTTTGAAAACTAATGTGCATGTGGCTCATTATATCTAGGGCTGTATTCTAAATTCTATCTTGAAGACTACAGTGGTTACAGATCAGTTTTGGTGATAAGAATTAGCAAGGTAGGATTTGTAGACAGTAGGAGTTGCTAGAAGAATTCATATTGCTAAGGAAAAAAGAATACATGATTTCTGATTCTGAAAGGGTGAAGTAGAACTCTTTATCGATGATGCCACACAGAAAAGATTTCTGAGCTGATTTATTGCATAGCTTATGAAAGATCAGCACATGTACACAGAACACAATCATTGTCTTCTTTTCTCTTTCCCAGAGCCATAAACCTATATTTCAAAAGCCACTGCTGAAGTGAAGGATGAGATGGAGAGGTTGAACTCTGACTCTGTTTTCAAGGGCAGTTCTGTTGCTGCTTAACCCCAGAATTCTCTCAGTCTTCTGTTGCATTCTATGCTGCCATCATCTGGCGCTTTTCATAAAACCTGACATTTTCTAAGTCTTACTTATCTCTACACCTGAGTTTCTCCCTGGATAAAAAGCTTCAATGCTTTTCCTGAAGACATTTCACAGTAAGGATTTGCCTTTGTCCAAGCAGCAAGCCTTTCTCTCCAACTACCACACTCCCAGAATATTTACCCAGCCTTCTGGTGAGACACCCAGCTCACTTTGCCTAATTGACCACTCAGCACAGAGGGAGGATGTTGACTGATGTTTTTTTGTTCATTTGTTTGTTTGTTTGTTAGATTGATTGATTGATTCATATTCAGACCAACTATTCTGATTCCAATGCCTCTCAACCATCCACCAAAGATTTTTTGTTAACAAGCCAGTTACCTTTAGCATGCCAGCCACGGGGCCCTGACTGTGTCCTCCCAAACTTAAGGAATGCAGACATCTGGTCATGGAAGACAGCTTTCCTCATACAGTAAATGGGTGTTACCCACACTTCCAGACATCAGCAGGTTGTTTATTTATTTACTTTGATTATTTGTTTATTGTTGTTTATTTACTCTGAGATAAATATTATTTTCTGCCTGCCAGGGCAGTGATAAAAGGTGAGAGAGTGTTTCCAGTCAGCTTACACAGCTCCAAAGCCACACGGCTTCAAAGAGGTCACTGCCTTCACCTCCTTCCCTTTCAACTGGCAATCAAAGTACTGTATAAAGATCCAGAAATGCTGATCTGGCTGGAAGTTTTCTGATGGCTGATAAAACTCTCCAGGAATCATGAAAGCATTAACATTAAAGCAAACATGGAGGAGGAGAATACACAATGCTTCATCTCTGGATTACAGCACACCACTGTGCTGGAAAGTCTCTGGAAAGTCTTTTCCAGCACTTCCAGTGCCTGGGCTTTGTGTATGCTCTGTTCTCCACAGGAGCCCTCTAGTCTCTGCACATGCCAGACAAAAGTCTACTCAGCAGAACACGCTCAGCTGCTCCCAGGAACGCTGCTGTTTTGTCTTCCTGCGAAAGGATTCACCCAACCTGTTAGGCAGGTAGCAAGGACAAGGAAGCAAGGTTGCTTGCCTCTCAGCTGTCTGGCCCCACCCAGGTAACAGTGCAAAACAGAAAGATGCCACCCACACTGCGTAGTATGCTGCTGTTGCACACGAACTGCAAGCTGAACTGCAAACCAACAAGCACAGCACACACCCTCTACCACAACTGGGCTAATTCATGCAGGTCTTTACAAGACATTCATCAGTCACCACGGGGAGACTGAGGGGTTACTGGCAGACGTTCCAGTATGCTTTCCTTCATTCTTTTTCCTGAACCATTGCCCAGGAGAGGTGGTTTGGATAAGGCTGTGTTGGAGCTTGGTACACACGTTTTTTCAGAGTATGGGAATTACTGAATACAAGCAAGACTTTCAGGCCTGTAAATTAAAACAAACAAGTCTTGAGGCAAACCAGGAAAAAAAAAAAAAAAAGCATATTTACATAATGACAGTAAGGAGACACAAACCTAAAAAGAGAAGAGGAGGAGGAAAACTTTATCTTAAAAACTTAAAGAACAGCTGCTTGGATTTAATTCTCACAGCTGAGTCCTAAGGAATTCAGCAGAATCAAAACTGAAATTAAACAAATTTCTTTAATAAACAAAGTAAAACCATGGGTAATATTAGGCTTGCAGAAATCACCAGGTATTCTGCCTGAGTACTAACTTCAAATGAGTGTGCTGATATTTTCACATTCCCTATTTATTTACTATTTATATCTGTATTGATAAAGTAGAGGTGGGACAAAGGGGCCAGAGGATGTGAGAGCTGAATCAAACCTTCATTTTGAATTCAAATCTGAAATGGACCTGAATCAGTCATGTCTTGAGCACCGCTATGTGCCTCCCCTAAAAAGCTCCAGTGACCTGAATACTAGATGAATGCTTCCCTAGTGCACCCTGGCAGAACTGAGCCGAGATTTTCAGACCAGTTTAGGAATTGGCAGAAATGGAACTGGCTCCTAAAGCTCAAAAAAAAGTCCTAGTCCCAAAGCAGCAACACACAGAGCAAATGCATCGTTCTGCAAATATACTGAAGTAAGCACTGGTAAGTATTGGAGACATGAGGAAATACCTTATATTCAGGTGTTTGCAGAGGAAAAGCAGGAAGGTCCTTTATTGGCCACATATAGCATCTCTAGTATTTATTTCTTACACTGACAATTTTCCTAGCCTTGACCTACAAAACATTGGAGTAAGAAGGACTTAGTGAAGCCCATGATGTAGAGATCAGTTGTGCCATATATTCCTTCAGTTGTGGGTTAAAGAAAACAAAGAATGCCTCGCTTCATTTTTTGAGCAGGCTGTTTGTGTTTCTGGAGAGTGCTGATGCCCTGTGATATCGGAGGAAGATAGCATTAGGACTGTACACACTGTATTCCTCTTTGCTTTCTTAATAAAAGAATAATGAGTTCAGTGGTGCAGAAGCAACACAACATGCTGCTATGAAGGAGACCTCAAAGCCCACTCAGCTGCTTCACTGGTGTATATTAAAATTAATGAGTTTCTGCTACAGAAGGAACGATGTGTCCTTACATGGGAATGAGATCTATGATCTTTGTATTGTAGCACAACTGCTGAGTAGCATAGAAATCTGCACAGCTCAGTCTCAAATAATAAATTTCTTCTAACAGAAGGGAAGTGAGGACAGACGGAAGACACTATCTGTATTTAAAGAGGGGGCAGAGGAGAGCTTTTCATTTGCATCTTAAGCACCTTCCTATTAGTAAAGAGCAGATTGCTGCCACAGCTCTCTTTTTCTCCCCGTTCATACAGCTAACAGAGCAAAAAATTGGCAATATTGGATGCCAGTCTGCACCTGAGGCTGCTAACTCAGCCAATGCAGCCACACTGTAATGCGTCTCAATTACAGAATTCTTATTTTTGTGCATGGGAACATATATATGGAGGGCATCACATTTCGTTAATAATTTTGATTAACACATCCTTCACAGTGGTTTTTGAGCTTTTAATGCTTCCCAGTTAATGAAGCAAAAATATGAAGCTATTATCTTAGTACATGATACAGTTACAAAATAGTGCTGTCTTATTAATACAGCTCAGTTTTATCCCAAAATCTTCAAGGCTTTATCCAGCTGCACAGAAGAGGTAATATACACTGCTACACTAACCTCTCTTTGGAGCTTATTTCCTGCCTCTGAGTTTCACTGAGGAACAAAATGACTGTTCAATGTCCAGAAGCAGAAGTCTAGGGGCCTTTGAATTTCAGATTAAAAAATACCAGTGAAACTCAATTCCAAATGCAGTCAGAGCTAGCATGTTTTGTATCTGAACAGCACATCAAATATTCAGTGAGTTCAGCTCAATCCGTTTGTTTGAACAGAACTTCTATCTCAAGAATGCTTTTACCATAGGTACTTTACCTAAATATTTGCCTCAAACTTTAAGGAATATCAGTTTCTTTTCTTAAGTGGTAGAGATACATTAACCTCAGATATATCAGAGCTAGAGTCACACACAGTATAGAATCACAAGCGCAAAATCGTGCTTAGAATCAGAAAACCAGAACCACTTCAAAGCTGCCCAGAACTGTCCCATAGGCACCAAACAGTACTGTCATGCTGAAGGTATTTGATCCCAAACAATTCAACTTTGACTTTTTTGCACATTCTGTTCCAGAGTTCATTGCAAACCATGGGAAATGTAATTGAGCTTTTGCAGAGGTGGGGGAAAGGGGGAGGAAAGAAACAGAAAGCCACACAACTCGTTGAAGGATCAACAATTGGATCTGCTAACGTGGGCAGCTTTTCAAATTGAACTTTTTTTTTTCCTCCTTTGGCTGTGATTTATACCTGAAATCTTTGCTATGTCTCTGACTTTGAACTCGGTATTTTCACAATATACCTGCCTCAGTCTGCAAACTGCTCTTGTAATCTAATCAGGCTCAGCCTATTAACAGTATGATGTAAAGGCCAGTTACTTCGCTTATCTCATTAAAACCCAGAGACTTGCTACACTTCCATGGCATTAAATTCCGGGCAGTCTAGGGGCATTCCGTTAGGACTGCATTAGTTCATCATCACTGAAGTTATTTTTCATTTAGACTCACTAGCTCACTCAAAAAGATACCCCATGAAGAAACATGACATTCAAAGCTCAGTTTATGTCATTTCTTTTTTGGGGGAAGTTTTTGGGAATGTAAGAAGGAAAACAGAGATGAAAATGGATCCCAGAGGATTCCAGAGACAGGTACTTGCATGGCATTAGGAGAGAACACTCCTTTCTGCCACTTCCCTGTTGTTTGCTGGCAAATGTCTTTCTGTGTCTCTCTCCACTCCCCTTGCTTTTCTAGGATGGACAAGCCTGAAGTCAAGCTCCAGATCAAGTATCTGGGAAATACACTGATTCTGAGGAAATCTGAACCCCAAACCAGTTGATTCCAGCTTCTCCAGTTTAGGCAAAGCAGAACCCCAACTCTGAGCAATCTGCTGCATATTCAGTAAAACCTCAGACATGGCTCTGGCAAAGAATTTCCTTCCTCCTTGCCTCCTAAAATAGGTAAGGTGTCTTTGGATATGTGAGGTCAAAAAACCAACAACATTCCTGATCCAAACGCTACGCCTAGAACGCTACTCTAGGCACACTATAAGTAGTGTGTGAGACCCTAACAGCAGAATATACTGAGGAATAAAACATATTTCACGCTATGCCCAGGGATGCACTCCTGAAAGCGGGGTCAGGATGCATCTTCCAAAGTGTGATGAAGCTGTGTGAAAAACAAACTAAATGGGCAGGCAATTTCAAGCAGTTGTACTCCCTCTAAGAAAAAAAAAAAAAAAAAAAAAAAAATTGCCTTTAAATCTTAGTTGAACAAGAGCAGCTATGCAGCATAAATCACAAAGCTGAGCACCAAGAGGTGTGCTAGCCTACACATGCTGTTTAGCAAAGCAGCACTCCCTTTCTCCTGGTGTTTTGGGTCTTTCTCCAGTTTCACTCGAACTACAGGCAAAAAGATAAGGATTTTTTACAGGTTAAAGACCTCTGACAGTCTCAGTTTGTCTATGCTTTGCCATATAAAGTTAAACCAAGGTATTTTTTCATGCCTGGATAGAAACAAAACTCTTCTGTTGTCCAAACAGAAATGAAAACAAAACTTCAGTGCAATTTGCTCTTGACTGGAGGTTGGAAAACATTAACACTTATAGATATATTTTTGAAACATTTACACATGTAACAAGCAGGCAACTAATGTAGCCCAGATTTCTATTCTTCCAAATCAAATTTAATCAGAGTGGTGCGTCAATGTCCTAGATGAAAGTTTGGCAGTACTTGTAGGAAAACAGCACATAGGAAATGAGACACAGTTAGAGTGGGTCACTTTCATACACTGTAAAACTGAAAAACATATTATTAAACAAAGCATACAAATTAATTACCGGAATACTAATCTGAGAGGTGACCCAGTGCCAAATAAAACATTTTTCATCCACTTGAGTGGCTCAGTTCTTAATGATAAAGGATAATATCTGCAAACCTGTATAGATTCCAAGTCAGGCTGCACATCTGCATTTCAGCGTTGCCCTAAGATACTGCGATTTTAAGGGGTCTAAATATGTACAGCTCTTGACTGAATTAGGTGGCATTTTATGCTGACAGACCTATAGCAAAAAATAACCCCACGTCTATGTTTCCAGAGGTCATCAAAACGGATGCGAGAGAACAACACTCAAAACCGAGCCACGTTGTTTCTGTCCCCGTGAGAAGCACACGTTTCCCAACGAATTCGGATTCCCGGGCTGCCCCGGGCACACCGGCGCGCTGAGGCAGCCGACGACGAGGCCGGCCGCCTCCCGCTGCGGCCAGCCGAGG
>VXAV01003310.1:16404-43494 GCA_013399715.1 Alectura lathami
TTTTACGTGAATGACGATATACTTTTTAGCCTCGTATTCAGTTTTTTTTTTTTTTGTGCTTTTTTGTGTTTTCCACTAGAGCCATTATAGCTCTCTTTCTCCCCGCTCCATAAGGAAAGCAGAGAAGTACTCACATTTCTTCTAATTTCAGCACCTGGGAATTATTCCCTGTACCCTGCAATTTTGACCTCTTTCCCTTTTAGTGCCACTTGCACTTGGAAAGCAAAATGCAGTCCCAGGAGAGTATACGGGATGTTTTATATCACAGGACAACACTTTCAACACGTTGTTTGAGGGCTGAAAAAGGAGGCAAGACAATCACCTGCTTGAGTGAGTTCTTTGGACGAGGCAAACAAGTGTCACTTTGTTCTCACTTGTGCAACCCAGGCAGCAACTGAGAAGGGTACAGGAAGGTCAAGACAGATCTGTGATTTAAAGGCTGAAGGATGTTTTTGTGACTGAATGAGCCAGGGCTTCACTCTCAGCTCTTGTTGATAGAGAGCTTTAAGCAGAGGGAGGGGTTTTAGTGCCTCAGTTTCCCAACTATAAATTGGTGAACATGCTGCCTACTCTCATCACAAGGCTCTTAATAAAGAACTCCCCAAACAGGTCACAGGTCTGCAATGCTTAGCATCCAACACACCAGCCATTTTGTGGCTATGCTGCTGTAAATGTCACTTGTCTTCTCCCAGTAGCCAGAATATTGTCCCAGCAAGGTTATCTGTATTCCAAGTGTAAGGCAAGGCCAACACACTGGAATCCTGCTAGACCTCAACACACCCCACTTGAAGATGATCCATGAAGCAAGGCAAGCTCTCTTTCTGTTTGGTTAACAACAGACTACTTTTGGACCTGTTAGTGAATGCCAACATCTGTAACCAAGCCCATACTGACTACTTCAAAAAAAAAAAAAAAACACCTTCTGAACTTCTCTTGGGTACCTTTAAGGAGCATAAGCCTTTGAGGGTCCAAATACAGCGTAACTTGCTGGCTGCAAATACAATACAGCCTTGCCAAATCACTCCTCCGCTGCAGCTTGTATTGGCAGCTATGGCATTCTCCAAAAAATGTTTTATAAGCCTGTCTGAGTTTTATGACACAAGCATATAGATGGAAATGTAAACTCTGCTGACCCTCATGCTGCTTTTTGGCTCAAGTAGCTGCTTCTTTTTACATCTTTCTTTGCCTTCTGCTTGTCTCCTTAACTAACCACAGATTTCTAAGTAAAGGAAATTATGTTAATTGAAACCTTCTCAGGATATTCTCAGGCTCAGCAGGAGCATTTGGGAAATGGTGAGGCAGAAGACTTAGGGCAGAGGGGTTGTCAGTGATTAAACTGCCCCTTGGAGGAAGATGTCAGCGTGTGAAAGGCCAGTGGAGTACTTTTTGATCACATCAGGCCACACCTGATGGCATACCCTTCTTACAAGTAACACCAAAGCCTCCAAGCAAGAGAAACTATAGTGCTGAGCTGAAGGAAGTACAGTTGATCTGTAATGCACTGGACAAAGTTCCTCTCTTTGCTTGGGTTCAGCTTCCTGCTGAAGAGTGATGTGCTGGCTGTGCCACACTTTCACAATGACAGTGATGGCTGTGCCTGTGCACGCAGGCATCATGCGTTAGCCTCATTATTAATGACAAAGCACAGCTGAGTGTACCTCCAACTTAGACTTGTATAAGCCTGTATAAGTGACAGCTGAAACTGATGCCACCACTCTAACCAATGGGAGAAAAACAGCTGAGGGATACAGCCACCATGAAGTCCCCTTGGATCCACCTTGAACTACCCCTAAGAAGAAATGCTTGTCCCTATCTCCCCTTCTCACTGCATGAGCCCATTTCATATTGGCAAAGCTATTAAAGAATGTTTTATTATTCCAGCTTGACTATTATCTAAAGTAAGAGCGGACATACTCAAAGATTGAATAATTGTCGTATTTTACTGACATACAATTAGATCTCATCCACATAATACAGTGAAACAGCTCCTGACCAACAGATGATAGCTGAATCCTTGCAATACTCTGATTTTTCACATGGATACCTCTAAAACTAATATTTTGAGCAGTACAAGCCATGAAAGGAGTTAGGCTTACAAAAAAACAGATTTACATGACAAAAAAAAAAAATCAGCAAGGGGTCAAATTCTGCTTTGGAGAAATTTTGAGTTCACAGGAGTAGTACTTTGACACTGCAGCTGCATGGGAAAAATGACCCAACTGCAAACACCAGGATCCAGGGATTTCCATAAGCATAAGTAAAAAGTTTTTGGAAACAGGTTCAGCCGAAGGGTGTTTCGACAAGTGTCCTACCCGCCTCACCCTCCCTTATGGACCGGCTGGCTGACGTTCACAGAGTCTCGTTTTGCAGTCTGACTGAATACCACTCAAAATATTTTCTCAATTAGAGGAGAAAACAGGAATTTGCCACTTGTCTGCCTCTATTCTGTTGCCTGTCAACATTCAGCAAATATTTCAATCACAGCCCTTTGCATGCTGCTAGCCCTGCTCATTTAACCTTTGGCCCTTCCCTAGGCTAATCCATCAGCCTTTACCTTCCAATCTTTACAGCCAAGGGAGGAGAGGATGAAAGGGGGGGGATGACTTATAACAGGCTCCAATATTGCAGTTCTGGGGAGAGGAGAGGATGCATATCTCTGACCATGCTCCTCAAAGAATTCCACCTCCTTTACAACAGGTAGCTAGGATTTGAGCTTCCAAATCTGAAAGACGATGAAAGTTAATACTTAAAAAAAAAAAAAAAAAAAAAAAAAAAAAAAAANGAAGAATCTCCTTCATCCTGGCTCTCTGCACAGCCAGCAGCATCCTGAGGTAGGTATCTAACCATCTCTGGAGTTTTTTCTCTGCTTTCCCACCTCAATTGCTCTTCTCCCTGTCTCGCATGTCACCAAGATTAGTAGCTAACAATCCCGCTGTCAAAAGTGCATGTGATGAAAATAATGCCCAAAGCTCAGCCTGTCAGCCTCATGAGAGCCTGCTCAACTTTGACAGCAAATCTGCGACGGCCCAGAAACCCTGTGCCGGCCCTGCAACCCCGCTGAGCATCCCGCCCCGCTCTCCAGGGGCTGTACCCAGCCACCCACTCTATGAGAAACTGCTGACCCTTCTGTCACGTGGGTACTTTAATTGTTCACATTGGTATTTTGTTTCTCCCTACTGTAGACAGTTTGCTGTCTGTTATCTGTCTTTCATATGTAATTAATTGTGCTGTCTCCCAGCTCATTAGAAACAAACCCCTCTCTTCCCCTTCTCCCTCTCCCTAGGCCA
Source organism: Alectura lathami (assembly GCA_013399715.1). Classification (NCBI taxonomy): domain Eukaryota; kingdom Metazoa; phylum Chordata; class Aves; order Galliformes; family Megapodiidae; genus Alectura; species Alectura lathami. The sequence goes on from VXAV01003310.1 coordinate 19,692, forward strand.
AGTCACAGTGTACATTATTTAGGTTAAATCATGTTTAAATAACTACATAAATAGTAGGTTGAGTTTGCCTATTGTCTAGGCTGAAGCTGTAGCTTGGCTCCGTTTTCAGCGTGCAAGACTAGGAAAGCCCGTATCACTGGAAGCACCCGGAGGGAAACCTCATCAGGGTGAGGCAGCTCTGTCTGCCCAATGAACAGAAGGCTGGGGCAGTGGGTAGCAGGATGACCTGCCAGACTTCAATAAGGCAGGCGCACAAGTTGGTGTTGCAGAGCAAAATCCTGCAAAGCTCAGTGCTGCGCCCAATAGCAAGAGAAAGGTGAGTCTGATGTTTTGGTGTTTTTTTTTTTTCTTCCTCTCCCATACCTTATTCCAGCAAATGAAATGCACTTCAAGTGACATCACTTCACACATCTTGGGTCATCCACTGCAATCTGAGTTAGCATTATCTACATAAACCTCTCCTCTGGCTGGCAGAATGCAACACAACTAGAAGATTTCTGAGCTCTCAGTCAATTAAAAATGAAATGAGAGTTTCTGAAGTGGGTTCCCTCAGTGCGCTGGTTAAAAAAAAAAAAAATGAGGATGTGGGTATACAGGTTCAAGCAACCTAAAAACCAAGATGAATCATCACCTTGAACTCAAAACCTGAACCAAACTGTCGTGTCGTACAGGGTCAGGGTAGTTCAACTAAGCCTGCAGAGCTCATTTGCCTACATTTCTGTGCTTCCTGGGCCAATGCTTAAAATCCTTATAGAGCTTTTTCCTATGTAAAAACGTCTCTAATATCAGCTGATGCAAGGATTTGAGGATTTAAATATCTGTTTCTAGCTGGGAACAACCAGTGACAGAATGAGCATGAGAAAGCTTGTTTCCTAGAGATGTCCAGTTTAGCTTAAGAGGTTTAATTATCTGCATGAGGTTCAGGTGAATCACCTGAACTTTTGGCTACTGACTCCAGCCAAGACCTCCCATCTTCTTTGTGTATGCACATTGTCACTGATAGATCTGGGCTAGCCAAGTGCTTTAACTGATTGGACCAGGCTCAGTTTTGCTGGATTGCCTGCACAAAGGTTGTGAAGGGCTTTGGTGAACGCTTCCACATGAAAAGCTCTGCGAACATATCCAGTGGTCTTATATTAAGCTAAATTACTGCTTGGGAAAACTACTTATACAAGGAATGCAAGGCAATGAAGTTCTCTCTTCCCAGCAAACCTGAGCACAGGTGATGCTGGAAGAAAAGCCTTCCACACTGCCTAAGACAAATGAATCTTGGCAGTGACATGAGAAGACCACCAGGAACAGTCAGGGCATAGTTCAGTTTTCCAGTCTATCTACAACCAGTCGTCTCTACCGAAAGGGTTTAAAGACCATAGAGGTCACAAGCCCATGTCATGCAAGTCACTTATGTTGCTTTTATCCATCTAAACTTGTTGCCTGGGCTTGATGCAGCTGCCAATCTACCACAAAAAAAAGTGCTGCTACCAGGCTGAACCCACCAAAACAGCAATTTTGCTTCCTATCTGCAATCTTCCTTCCCATCCCTACCTAACTTGCTCTCTTAATGCATCTTCAGGAGGAGGCAGTCTCCCTTGCGAATTTTGTAAGTAACAGTACCAAGATGTCTACGGTTTAGATTGTCAGAAACATGCATATCTTCTAGAGGATGTTATATTATTAATAAAATATGCTTAAAAAAAAAATCAAGGAGGAAAGAGGAAAGGAAGGAAGAAAGAAAAACACACACAAGTGGGGGAAGGGAGGGAAAAAGGACAACAATCTGAGACTTTCGATGGGAATGTCCAAAAATAACACAAACAGGATCTCCCTGCCATCTGCTCTGATCCTCTCTGAATGGCTTTCAAAGCAAAAAGCCTTGCCAAAACCTGACAAACAAAGCACAAAGCATCACTTTTAATGGAATACCAATACTGTGTTCCCTCCACCCTCTACTTTTTACTACATATACATACACCTTCCAGTTGCCAAATAATTGACACTATGCAAAAAAATTTTACTTGGTAACAAAGCTGAATAAGCAAGGAATAAGTTTGCAAGTGCTTCCATATGTCTTTACTTCTCTACTTACAATGGACACAAGTAAGATTTGCCATAAGTAACTCATTCTTTCACACCGTTACCTTAAAAAAAAAAAAAAAATCTGCCTATACCAAGTGCATTTTTCACCAATTTTCATGCAACAGAAACACAAGCATATCAACAACAAAATCCACCTATCACAAAGCAGACTTGCAACTTAGTTTAGGCCTGTCAAGAAGGTTCAAAGGTGAGTTTTACCAGATTTAATGGAATAGAAGAATGTTTGCTACTTTTTCCTCTTGGTTTTCCATTCCCAAAATTAAGAGAGATGTTAAATGAGATTGTTGGGGAATGGGAATGTATGAAAAATATATGGTCTCAACACCAAAGTTGATGTGCTAGTGTAATTTAAAGTATAATGCCTCTACTCCAAAGGCAATGTGCTAGTACATATGAAGCTAAAAGTGAAATTCATTAGTTGGAAAAGACAGCAGCTTTCCTATGCTCATCCTCAACCTGGCTAAACAGGGCAAACTCAAAGCGAACACACAGCAACAACATCCAAGGATTTGGTGCACCTTCTCTCAGTGCTCTGAGTTTAGTCATGCACGGAGACATCAGCTACATACAGTGCCAAGGAAGATCTCAATGCAAAGAGCAGAAATAGACAATATCGTTTGTTGTGCTGTTTTGTTTAAAACTAATTCACATCTCTCCTGACAAACCTGAGAAACAAAAAATGCTTAAACACATCTTTGCTGCCCTTTGTTCCCTCTACACCTTCAACAGTTCTGATCACCTATTTTCTTTTTCTTTAATGAAAACTGAAGCCTAATTACTTGAACAAACAAAGAAGTTTCCCCTCACTCTCCCACTCACTACCAACACCCCCCAGTTCCCCAGTGCAAGATCTGCCCCTCCTCCTTTGGCACACAAATGGCCTCACAACAGACAGGATGGAGAGACGGTCCCAATTACACTTTTTTTTTTTTTTTTTTAAATTAACAATGGCCCATGGCAGGGAAGGGGCTGGGATAAGGGGCTGGGGAGTTGCGGTGGGTGGCAGAGGCTCCCAGCTCCTTCACGATATCTGAGATAAGGAACACGGGTTACAGTTAACCTGCCATGAAGGGGTTCATGTGGCTCAAGCCTTCATCCACCTGCCAGCCCTCCCCATCTCCTCATGATGTCACCCCACCACAACCTCGCCTTTTTGAGGGAAGACCCTCACAGCACCCAGCTGTTCATCACAGCCCATTGATGGGGAAAGCTGAGCAGCAGTGGGAGACTGGGGGATGCATCAAGCCGCAAGGGCTGGTGCATGAATTTGTAGCTGCAGAAGGTACCTCCCTTCGGCAAGATGTGGGTAAGGCATATCTTACTACCTCAGTTTCTGCTTGCAAGATAAGGAAGATAATTATGGGTGGGTAGAAAAATCTACATACATCTGTGGTACTCAGACACAACAGTTGAAGGCTACTGTCTTCAATTTTCTGTCCATATTGTCCATCATCCAACTACTTTTTCCACCATCTTTGTGGTGATTTTTTTTTGTTCCACTAGGACATCAGCATTTTTTTTTCTTTGTTTCTTCTCTTTCAGACTCAGAACACCCTTTAAAGCAGTGGCATTACACTTGATGACAAGCTTCTGAATCTCTCGGGCCTCTTATTTACCCATCAGACCCTTCCTACTTCTGCCTGCATGTCCATCTCCATCTGCAAAGCCCAAATCCTCCTTTCTCCATACTTCACTGTTCAAATTCTTCTCTCCCTCGGCTGCTGGCATTTCCTTAAGAACAATTCACAGTCCCAGTGAACAAAAATTTTTATTCATCTGTGTCAGTAGCTGTGAGAAGAATCCCCTTACTTGCAAAGCCTGTTGTAATTTTTCCCCAGACCTCATAACACACTTGATATTCCTTCTGACTCCTTTCTCATGCTGAAAAAGCAGACATATTTTGGTTGCTTTGGCTCGTCTTTGGGTGTATTTGTTAATGGACTTTTATGCTACCTTGTTAAGGCTGTTCAGTCAGCCACTATCCATATTTCAATGTCATATTTAAAGAGTCATTTTTGCACTTGTTTCTTTTTTCCACTGTTAAACTCTTGGGCTGTCCTTCTAACACCTCTTAGCTCTGCAATACGAGCTGAATGGTAAGTAGTGCATTTGCACTGTCCGCAGATATGTGGTCCCAGGTACTTGCATTTTACAGAGAGACTGAGCTTAAAATACAATGTTACCCAAATAAAGTGCCAAGGACCATGGGCATGCAGCAAAGCTGCAGGAAAACAGAAAGAAAGGTGAACGTAAGGGGAGCATAAAGCATTTCTGCATTTTCTAAGCAGGGATTAACACATGGGTTTTAAACAAGGGGACTCCCTTTCCAGCTGACAGCAGCAGCTGCAGCTTCTGACTCGCTCTCAGAGTGGCAGGGAATCGAATCAAAGAGAAAAGAAGAAAGAGGACAACCCTTCCTTGGGGAGCAGGAAACACAATACAAGCTATTCTAAAACCCCTGCAAACACTGGCTTGGTTTTAGGTCAGGCTCTCCTTCCCCCTTCTGTCCCATTACCCCCTCCTCCCCGCACCATCCCCCCCCCCNNNCACACACATTGGAACAAAGGGAAATTGGTATTTTTTTGAAATTCTTCTGAAAGCCAACCCAGCAGATGGTTCTTTCCATGCCTGGGAGGGAACAAAAAGAAAAATCTGCCAGGACACACATCACCGAGATGTGACAAAGATGGGCATGGTGGATGGCCTCTGACCCAGGGATTACACAGAGGCCTATTAAACCATGTGGCCAAGATGGACTGAGTCGACTTGCAGCTCCAGCGCACAGCTGCCATAACCGACAGGCTCATGTGGAGTTTGTTTAGCTGAAATGTGGCCAGATAGACAGAAAAATTATGTTTTGTTTTCAGACTTCCATTGGACCTTTTCAGCACTTTATGGCAATCCCAATCACTAGTGTCTTAACTAGTAGAAGTGAAGTTCAGCAGCCAAATTCACAATGTAATAGTAAAGCCTTAATTAACATCTCTCTTACTTCCTTGTTTTGTTGCGAAGAGATTCACAACTCAAAGCCTGTGCAAAGTCTTATGCAACAATAGGAACTCCTACAGATACAGAAAGCAAAGTGCAAGTCACTGTCAGTCACTCTCTTGCACTCAAATGTTTCAGTTTGAAGACTTGGCTGTCTATTACAAGCTGCCCTGCCTTTTCTTTGGAGTTTCCTCTGCCCTCTAGATGACGTCAACAGCCAAATTCCCATTATTTTCAATGGTGACACAAGCAGAACAAGGGATCTTTATCACAAACACCTAAGTCCGGCATTACCTCCAAGGATGAAGCATTCCTTCAGCACGTATCACAACTGCCAACATGGGGAGCAGCAAAGGATGTGCTGCCCTCCTGCAGAGCTGCCCTACACCTCACAAATTCCCATGAAGCAAGTTGGCAATTGCAGTCCCTGAGTGACTAATGGCAGATCATGCCCACACCCAGAGTCAGTGACCTAAGGACAGATCAATCCCTCCCATCACACTCTTCCACTTGCGATTGCTTTTCTTGTAGTCTCAAGAAGAAAGAGTCTTTTGTCCTACCTTTCCTTCAAGTCAAGATTGTAATTACAAGTAATGCAGAGGAATTAAGACAAGAGAGAGAAAACACTGGAGGGAATTCATCCTAATGATTACATGAATTATTGAAGAAAAGTATCCCACGGAAAGTGAGAGGCTGTCTTTGGGAGGAGTCGGCTGAACACCAGTGAATGCAATGTCAGCAAACAGGCAAGACATTAATTATCCATCTAACCTGCACTTACATGGGCTGTAAGCAGTAAAATATCAATTCCATAGCATCCGTCCCTTTGAAAGATGCAACAAAACAAGTGCCTTCAAACTCCTAGTTAATTTATACTATGCAGGCTACTGACTTCTGGACTGTCCCTACAGCTGAAAAAACTTCAGTTGGAAGCAGAAACAAGGGCTAACCAAACTCCTGTTAGTTCTGCTATTCCCCAGTGGGAAATTATCTGCCTTAAGTCTATTATTCTTAGCCTTAAGAGGGAACTTTCAATAAACTATCCACCTGGAAATACAGCAAGTGAAACTTGGGCGAAGTTAGCCATGACAATATTTTAACGTATACTAGGATGCAAGAGAGACTAATGTAAAAAAAAAAAAAATTGGGGAATTAATGCTGACTCTGCATCAAAAGTATGAGGAAACCATTTCTTGCTCTCCTGGGAAGCGCTTGCCAAGCTTGTTACAGAAGTACCTTTACCCAAAAGCACCAGGTTGGGAATAAGTGACATTGTCTAAGGTGAAGCAAGAGTGAGATTGTTAATGACACACTGAGCATTCACTTCTCGGCCCTCTCTGTGTCATCAAGGAGTGGGATGTGGCCTCTGGCATGGCTGCCTGTGCCACCACATTCCTCTCAAGAGCACTGGGTAAGGGAAAATTACCAGCAAGCCCCCTCGGGGCTGATTCTCATCTTTCAGCATGCGGATCAAGAGCGGCTCACACAAAGCTACAAGGCTGTGAAGCCCTGAAAATCCTCAATGAACCACCCAGGTTTACAGCTCTGGAGTTGTTGTAACACCAGTGTCAATAAAAGATACGATCTCTACAAACCTTGCCACCCAGGTGAGACAGCCATGAGAAACTGATGAGAAGATAAGAAGTTCTCCAGCAAATATTCCTCATTTGACTCTTGCCACATTTTAGTGTTGAGAGATCAGAAGTAACTATGAGGAGCATCTAGACTGACTGATTGCACACAGGTCCCAAAAATTCAACCCCTCGTTTCTGCAAACTCATCTTTGTGATAAATTTTATTATTAAGCTACCAGCAGAGATTCAGAGTTGATAGTTTTGATACAAATTAACCACTGTCAGTAAGAAGAAGCCTGGCTTCCAAAAGACAATATTAAGATCAGGCCACCATCTCAGAGACCCAGCTGTGGTATCATTAAGCAACGACAGTACAATGAAGAAGGCCCGAATATTACCCTGTCCTGTGACAGATTTTGAGTCATTAATAGCATTACTTCACATACCATATTAAGAGAAAAGATGATTTAATTTTTCCTCCTTTAATTTATACAGGCTCTGTGAGCTTCTTGCAGGAGGACAGGTTCTCCTGCTGCCTTCATACAGAACCCAGAACAGTAGACTTTAATTTGCAGTAGGAACATTTGCATCACTTTGGAATGAGCCTAGCAGAGACACACTTAGCTCCGAAAATGCAGCTGCAGTTGACAGTTCATTTTGAATGACCACATCCTCATCTTCAGGAACACTATCTTCCACAAAGCCACAGTCCAGGCCACATCTTAAAGATGTAGCCTCATTTCTGTAGCTCTGTTGTCCCTTTCTGCTAGCCCACAGCTACATGGGAGAAGGGAAAAGTAAAAAAAAAAAAAAAAAAAAAAAGTTTTGGATTTATATGATACTACCCTAAAGCAGACACTAACCTACACAGAAGTAATGTCCTGCTACTGATGCACACACCTCTCCTGATAGCACATGTCTGCAGCTCAGAGTCAAAAAACAAACAAGATACAGAAACAGCACTTTGTGTCCTGAAAAGAAGGAACCAAGTACAACTGGTCAAATTCACATTAGACTTCATGGCAAAAAATAGAAAACAATCTTCTTATGAAAAAGACAGGTAAGTAGACTTTTCCTCAAGGGTCATGTATTAAATTGAATAATTTTAGGTTTCAAGAGCTGGAGAAGTCTCAGCATTAAAAAATAAAGCAATGTTTACTCTGGATATTTTTAGACTGGTTTCCTAAGAAAACAAGGCCAATATGATCACGCTCTATTTTTGTGTATGCAAAGGGATACACAAACTCCTTTCCTGGCTATGCAACCTTCCTTTCAGTGTTATTGGAGAATTTTGGCCATTTTTTGATCATATTTTCAGGATAGAAATCTTCTAGGCACAGTATTTCAGAATATTTTGTTCAATTTGTTAGCTGGCCAGAAGAAAACAGCCACTGAGGGACTCCCAAAGAGAATATGGTCAGTAAGTTTACTTATTGTTTGACACCACAGAAAAGGAAAGCAGTTAGAAATCAACTTTCACAACTGTCAATATTCATAGAAAAAAAGGAAAATAATAATAATAAAAAAAATGTGAGTGAGGGCATAGAGCAAAAGCCCTCTTTCCATTCAAATGAGCTCAAGATGAGTCCATCATATAGTTCATAGAATCATCTGAGTTGAAACGGACCTTTAAAGGCCATCCAGTCCAACTGCCCTGCGTTGCACAGGGGCATCTATGGCTGGGTCATGTTGCTCAGAGCCCTGTCCAGCCTGACCTTGAAGGTCTCCAGGGATGGGGCAGCCACCACCTCTCTGGGCAACCTGTGCCAGTGCTTCACCACCCTTACGGTAAAAAGCTTTTTCCTTATATCTAGTCTAAGTCTCCCCTCTCTCAGTTTGAAATCATTTCACCTAGTCCTATCCTAGTTACACTGACCATAGAAGGGAACACAAGACAGTCAGTGAGGAACCTATCTAGGAATGAACATGTGAAGGTTTAGACCTAACCTAAGGGTGAATAACTGGGTATGCATGTGCATGAAAAAGAGATTGAAGATGAAAAAAAAAAAAGCTGGAGGTAAATCATAAGGTATTTGTGGTCAGGCATGCCTGGAAGGGGAGCACCACATGCAGAAAGAGATGCTGGAAGAACATGAATGAATACATAAAGGATTGACACTCGTTTGCATCCCAAAACCTCTGCCAATGAAGACACAATTAGTGCAGAAGTTTGCAGCTCTGGATGCATGTGCCAGTATATCATGTCTCCAGCACATCTTTTCTAGCCTGGAGGCCACAGTGCTTTGAAAATGCAAAGTGTGTGCACTGACTTGGCCAAGCCTTCACACGGCTGCTGCAAGCAGAACCATCCAGTCTTGCAGTGAGGAGCATGGGACCATATTATTTCCCCACTTAAGCCCTGAAGCATCTCCTTCTTCCCAAAACCTGCACGGAAGACATTTTTGTCATGGTTTGAAGAGAGAGGCACAGCATGAAGGAACAGGGAAAGAAAGCTGCAAAACAAAACTGGTCCTCGACACAGACAGCCTCTGCAAGCCATGGTCACGTGGCAGCTAATCAAAATACAGAAGTTCTTCCTCATTTGGAAGAACTCCTCTGTGTTAGGCAGTATAAGTCTGTTCAGATTTCCCCAACCCACCCCTTTCCTGCCAGATGCTTGATTCTTTAAGAAATATTGACTACATGGGAAAAAAAAAGTCAATTCTTTGAGAGCAGCCAGGGATGGGGATCAATTGCCTTAAAAGAGGCAGAAAGAGCAGCAAGCTGGAAGAGAAACTTGGCTTTATTCTTATCACAAGGTGCACATGACACAATGCATGGTGGACACTTTTAGCAGGTTTTGGAGAAGGAAGGATGGGAGCTGGGATCCAGCCCTCATCATGCTTCACAGTGAGGGTTGGAACATCTTCATATGGGACCAGCTCCCCACAGTTGACTACATGGAGGGCCAAGAAGACATTTTCCAGCCCAGACATCGCAGGTATCTTCAAGGACTGTGATGAACCTAAGTGGTTTTTAACTTACAATAAAACAGGCCTCCTAAGCTCTGAAGTTTTATGGAGAAATTCATTCCTTCTCCCTTTCTGGAGGGAGTCTGGGGTGGTTGCGGTGGGAAGGCACCAAATCACAGCTGTTTCATTTGTGCCTTCAACAATGCAGTGGAAAGAGAAGCTCATCAAAAAGAAACCTGGGATCAAGGAGCTGAGTTTGTATATCTTTGCACCCCAAGGCTTGTATAGAAAAAGATTTTAGAAATACTGCCAGCCTCATGCCTTTTAGAGCAATTCCAAAGTGGTCTCTCACCTGCTTAAAAGCCAGTTTTTCCTTAACACAAATAGATTTCCCTGATGTGCTGGCACTACTGGGTCTCTACCACTAGTCTATGACCAAGGGAAAGATGAGAATCCACATGCCTACTCCTCTCCTCCCACTGTTGGTGTGCACCTCAGGAACCTGCTGAAAGCATCATTTAGGAAAGCCTTAAGGATTCCCTAAGAAATTTTAGAGACCAAGCCAGCAAAGAAACTTTCCTAGGCTGAAGGTACTACGGGGGTTCCACCCCTTAGAAAACAGAGAAAAAAGAAAAGCCAGAAAAATCAAAGCCTGACACTTCAAGCAGATGCACAAGGGCATTATCCTTGCTAAGCTACATGTGGCACAGGGAGCAAGCACTTACACCAACTCCCCAAGCCATGTTCAGATCACAATATGAAGAGCTGACTCAGAGGTCGTCTCACATAAGGTTGCCCTTAGCAAAAGGAAATAAGCATGCACTTTGAGCAATTGGATGATCATGCACACAAGTCGCCGGGGAGAGGAGTACAGCACAGTGGTAATCTGGCAAGAGATGCAGCTGCACACAAGAACCTGGAGGGAAAGTGCAATGTGCAGTCAACGGTGCAAAGAAAGGGATGGAAGGGGGAGTGAAAGTGTTCATGATCTTGTTGCAGGAGGGGTCCAAAGGGAAAAAGATGTGAATGAGTCCTCAAGGAGAGGGGAAGCAAAGGAGAAAGTTGTCTGTGTAGAGTTAAGCAGAAAAGAAAGACGATTAATAGAGTTGCAAGGGAAAAGACATTAGGAACTGCTTCCTTTGGAGAAATGGCATATACCCATAGGCATGCAATGGGTGGAAAAAAATACAAGAAAATTCAAGGACAGATCTTCATCTGACTACACACAAGGAAGTTTTACTTTCAGTAAACTTACTGCCACTTATTTCTCAGCACTAAAATACATTCACCCATTCCAAGATCTCCCCAAAAAAGAAATTCAGTAATAATTGAGAAAGAAAAAAGTTAACATACACTGAAGTAGAACATTACACATATGATGGAAGCTCCAAGAAACATTGTCAGGCTATGTTTACAGAAAGGAAGGGGGTGGGAAATGAAATGTTTGCAGACACAGAAAGCTAGACAGAGTAGTAAATGAAGGGAAGAGAGGAAAAAGGAAGCAAAACAAAACCAGGGAACTACTTCTCATCTGGGGCTTGTTAAACACTGCATGACAGGCAGGGAATGCTGATGGATGGCTTCTTTGCATTTGGTGGCACGCTTTTAGTGCCATTCCAAACTGACAATGTTTGCCCTTATCTGAAGGAAAAGGCAATTTGAGGGATGCCGAGGGAGCTGGACTTAAGCAACTCTGCTGTAGGTGGGAGAGCAGCACACAGAACCATGGGTCCAAGGCTAACAAGTGTGCAGGCAGGGCATCCTTTGGGCTTCTGGCTTTCTTCTTCCCTCCCTGTCCATGGAAGACAGGGAAGCCTGTCAGGCTCAATGAAATGGAGCCATTCACCGGTCTAGAAGCGACCGAAGCTCAGCCCATTCCATCCTCAGTCACAGAACGGTTGAAATCAGAGCAAATACGTGCATAACATCTCCACGCTCTGCAATCACTGAAAAAGCAGCCGCACTGACAGCCCAAGCTGCAATTCACCCACCAAGCAGCCCCAAGAGAGGGGTAGGAAGCTACTTTTGCTCTTATCTTCAGGAGGGGAAAGCTGATGTGAAACTTGGCAGCGCTGCCACTTAACAGCCCAAAGTTTTTGGGTTGCTGCCAATCGTTCAAGACAGGGGAGCAGAGGCTCCCAGCACTGTAGGTCTCCCACCCGCCCCGGGACAAGGACGACCACACCCAGCTCTATCCTCTGCCGGCAACCCTCCCCTCCCATTCACCATTGCGTAACATCCCCGGGGCAATTGCTCACACAGAAAAGCAACATGAGGAAAGTATTTAATGTATGTTTACGTTTTTCAATGCACTGTAGCAGATTGAATCAAAAGCAAAAAAAAAAAAAAAAAAAACAAAAACAACTCATGAGCATTGCAGCTCTGCAAAGCCCCCTTATAATCAGCACTGAACCCCAGACCACAGCTTTAGAAATTAGGCACTGGCCCCTATTGCCTAATTAGCAGAACAGTGGAAAGCTTAGGAACAGGCATATCTTCTTCCTCCCTAAGTGGCCACTGAATAAATACTCTATCCCCAGTTCACAGCCCCTTTTTACATTGCTGGCATTACCAGTCCTTTGTGTACCCACATGCTGTTACTTAAATTGCTTCCATGTTTTCATTACTTGCCCTCTGTGCTGTGTGTATTGAAACTCTTGAAAGAATGCTGAAGTGGTGTTTCAAAGCACTGGGGACTACTGGAGAGGTGGCTGAAATTATTATGCAACAAACTTAAGTGATTTTTCAAGTCCTAACAGAGCTTGGTCCTCTTTATGGATGAAGATAAACTCACTGTATGAGGCGGAGGACAACTCACCCTCAGAACACAAGCATAACATTCACAACTCAGATTATGCAGAACTCTCCATCCTTATATGCAGATCCATGGGACACACATACATGCTTTGCATCCGTAAGCAAGGAGATGAACTCTGCTAATGACACCATGCCCATAGGAAATGTATATATTGGGCCAAACTTTCCTGGTAAAAGTCCACAGAGGACACTACAGTGATGCTAGCTGCATATCTGTCATATGTGCCATTCCCTGCTGCATGTAGCTGCTTTCCTGGAGTTTGTACTGATGAAAGCATCAGGCAAATAGCCTAACTCTGGAGGAGCACATGACTGCAAGATCAAACCCACCAGAATAATTTAAATGTGACAATCACATTGCAACCACAGCTCTCAGTGTTTCTGTAAGTACCTGCAGAAGCTACCTGTGTACTTGCCTCTCCCAGGAAAGCACACAGACCATTCAGGTTACAGTTTGCTGTTTCCTCCTATCTCTATCTTCACAAAAATTCTTGTAACTGCCACGAGATATACACAGCAGCCATCGGAGCAATCACACTGACAGCACTGGAGCCCTTCTCCCATTGATTTCCAGCATACCTCTCCTGCAGTCCTTTTCATCACCCCTCAGTGTGAGATGCTCACAGCCAAGACCTGATCCTGAAACCTATGAGCTAAGAGCCAGCCATGTGTAAAATCCCATCTGGCTCCAGGGATTCAGAATGTTCACCACCCGCCCTATGGATGCAGAATGTGGGTCTCTAGGCATCAGCCCCCTGGAGACCACAACCCTGCAGTCCTCCAGGTCCCCACTGGGACTCCTCTCCTCCACATCGCCTCTGGCACGTTCAGCCCCAGCTCAGCAGCTGCTGTGTGGCAGCCGTTGGGTGTTATGCTAATCGATTCGCCGGTGTGGCGGGCCTCTCTCCCCATCTGCTCAGAGGATCCACCTGCTGTGTTTTCTCTTTTATTTATTTATTTTTTTTTTATGGTCAGATTAAGCCTGTTCTTCCCCAAAGTGCTTACAGCCTGTGCACAAAGCACAAACCAGCTCAGACCTCACAGCACAAGCTGGATGCAACCACGCTCAGACCATGATCCATCGCTTTCCAACTCCTTGGATTGAATTTCCACGATTAAATTCTCACCCTGAATATAACCAAACTACTTTTTATTCCCCCCACCCAGCTTCAGTTACATTTATTTAATCTTTTTGGATGGCCATGTAGAGGCCCTACATACCCGTTTAACTGGTAAATAAATGGAAATGAAAGGTCCAGTTTCTAAGCACTTTCTCCACTGTCCACGTGCAGTAGGCAGTAGTTACTACATATTTTCTCCCTGTCATGGAGGTATTACGTGTGACACCTTCACTGTCTCTGAGCACAGACTCAGACAGCCACTAGTCCTTCTCAATAGGTGGGAAAACCTACTTCTAATATTAGACCAAAAACTCTGTGTTTTTTCATATGCAGAGAGCATGCCATTTACCAGCATTCTAAGAATAAATCCTCCTGATTTCTCCCCTCCACCAACAAGTTCAGCTTCTAAGGAAAGTACTCTCAATGAGTAATGTTAATCTCCCTGGGCTCTCCCTCCAGTCAACGGGAAATGCTGCTGCTTTGAAACATGGTTTAGACCTAAAGTCTGTTGACAGCTCTAAGTCAGTTCATGAAGGAGACTGTGTCCTGAGAGGGCCACTGGCAAGTAGCTTCCTCCATGCTTAAAGCAGCCCTTTTAGCATCCATCACATGTATGAGGTACAGGGAAAGCAGGGACCTGTACAACAAGGTATCAAAGCTGTGTTAATCAGCAGGGAACAAGTCATTCCCTGAGCTCTAAACTGGTAGAGGTCTGTATCCTAGATGAACTTGTCCAGGTTTTGAAGATACTCGTGAGCCTTTCATTAAATCTGGATTACTGTCTGAATTCATCATGATGCTCACATATTGTTAAAGATGTAGAGTGAAGTATTTCTTTTGTGATTAAGCCTCAACCTGACAAAGCTCCTTTGACATCTAGGGCACGAAATAACCCTTCATCCAAAATAACATGAGTCGCCACAAAGTGTCATCCTCCCCAGTGCAGTGTAAGGTACATTACTGAAAATTAAGCCAACAAGAAAACAAAAACGATGCCCCTGAAAATAGCTACCGAAAGAAGAATTTTCTTTTTATCCATTTTCCCTCCTTGACTAAATCAATGAAGAAAAAAAAAAAAGTTTTTATCCTAGCCTAAACTACCAAAAAATTATCTCCAGAAGGATATCTCAAGAACATTTTCATAAGCATCTGGAATAAAATCAAACTTATATAGAAGTATCTTCTGAAGCACAACTGTAGTGTTGCTAGCACAATGCTGTAATCAAAAATAATGGAATTGTTCACTTAATATACAGAAATTGATTCAATTGCTCTCTGCGCACATACCTGTATTTTAAAAATGTAGTCAAAAGTTTAACTGCCAAAAGGCTCCATGTGTTAGTGCTCAAACACAAAGCAGTTGAGAAGTGGGCTTCTTCTTCTATCACTCACAGAATGATTAATCTTAAAACACAATTACATGCAGAAGTAGAAGAGGCACAGCTGAACTTTTGATTTCCCCCCAGATCAGTTCATCTGAAGGACAGCTCGAGATCATCCTGCAGCACAGGAGCAGCACAGCATGAGACTGTGTTGCATTAACTCCTCCACAGCCAACTGGGGCTTCGCAAACTGCCTGAAGACTGTGACAGACACAAACTGCACGGGCTTCATCCCACCCCCTTTCTCTGCTTTCAGGACCATCTCTGGTTCAAGGGGAAATACAGGAAAGCATAGAACTTACCTTCTTTTTGGAGTGTGCTCTATCCTCCTCTTTAGCTGTTTTGCTATTTTTCCCAGCTCTGGAAAGCTTCTGCTCCCCAGACTGCTTGATGGTGATTTTGATCTCGGGAGGGCAAATATAGTTCTCCAAGTTCTTTGGGGGCTTCTTAGCTCTCTTGGTAGTCTGGATCTTTAGTTTTAAACTCCCCTCTGTGAAGTTAGCCTCCTTGATGGAAAACTCCTGCTCTTCCAACCCATCTCCTGCCACCCATTTCTCACTGTCTGCATTGGAAGTGGAATCCACGTCTCTCCCAGAACCCATCTCATCCTCTTCTTCAGGCTCTATCCGCTCTCCGCTCACTGGGATCCCTTTCCCCGAGCCAGCTGTGGGCAGCATCGTTTCTCCTGTGCAGCTAGAGGCAGATGGAGGCTTGGCAGAGGACACGGAGGCTGGCAGAAAATCTGCCTCACCTCCTCTTTGCCGAGAGCTGCCCAAAGTCTCTCTGGGCTCCATAGCTGGACTGTAACGCACCGGAGTTTTATCAGAGGTAAGGGCAACGTGGGAGGGAATGGGGAGAGAAAGGGTAGGTATGATCCCAAGGAACGAACGATAACTGTCTGCCAAAGTCAATATCCCAGTTGCCCAGAGGTTGCAAGGAGCTCAGAAGAGATCAGGTCTGACACTGTCAAAAGAAAGGAGAAGAAAAAAGGAAGTTAGCATGCACACATGTATTGAACTTCAGTGTGGAAATGACCGAAACGCTGCACAGTTGGGCTTCCCCTGTGACATCTTAAAGGCCTTCCCTGACGCAAAGTGGGAACGAAAGCTGGCTGGTGTTTCTGAGGGCTGGACCTGGTATCACAGAGCAGCCTAGCCAAGGAACTATAACCCTGTGCATCCCTGAACTGATGTTTATGGATGTTTAAAAACACCACCAAAATATGTGTAAATACAATTTCCTTCAGCTCTGGACTTGGGATGGAAGTGAGAGAGGAACAAACTGTTCATAACCACCAACCTCTTATTTCAAACTATTGTTTGTCATTGAGTTTTTAAAAAGGAGAAATAAAAAAGAAAGAAAGGGAGGGGGGAAAAAAAAAAAAAAAAAAAAAAAAAAGGTAGACTTGCCTCAGCAACCAGAACACAAAAAACACAGTGTTGGTCTGTTAATGAAACAGGAGAACTTCACACTCCCTGTTGCCCCACTTTGCAGGACGGAGAGACAGGCTAAGCTGCTGGTTGTTCTGTGGTGCACCTCACTTCAGATGAGACTTGCTGGGCCAAGCATATGTTGTCTGGAGCCTGAGATGCTCCCTGGGATGCTGAACAGAAAGAGGATCCCCTTGGACCCTTTTTAAGGCATGTCAGAGACCTAAGTATTGAGAGTGATGGAGCAAGCTGAAGTCAGTAAGTCAGTAGTTTTCAGAGGTAACAATATGCCCTTGGCTACCACTGCTCTGTACACTGAAGAAACAACTGTGCTCTCATCCTTTCAAATATGAATTTTCTTTGAAAAATCAGATTGAACCACTCAGGATAGAAGAACTCAGCTTACAGAGTCTTACATTTAATAGGAGAAGCTGCGAATACTCATGTGCAGCAGAAGATGTGTCACTCAATGAAATATATAGACTAAGCCAAATAACAAACACTTTGTCAGGGGGAAAAAAAAAAAAAAAAGGAAAAAAAGTAGAAGAACAAGAGAGAGAAAAAAACATACAAACTGTTCTTAAAGGTGGGAAAGTTTTTTGTACACTCTCTCTAAAATCCAGCAAATAATCTCTACCTCTCTACCCACCATGGCAAGTCACTGTAGCAGAAGAATATTTTAGAGAGAATTTAAGAATTCTACTACTTTAGTAACCTGAAGCAGGTCCCCATTTGATCCTGGCATAGAGAGAAGGATAGAAGGTACTGCCAGGAGTTGGGGCTGGGGTTGCAGACCTACTCTTGCAGCAGCAGCTCTCTACTAGACGAGCTCTGCTGCAGTGCCAGACTCCACCCCTTGACAAACTGCAAGTAAGATCTGAGAAGAGCCAGGGATTTCCCAGGCCATTCTTAGTAGCAATAAACTGTAAAAGAGAAATAATAAATAAATAAATAAAAAACTAGCAACCTACCACACTATAAATGTGGACCATTTTACTTTAAAGTGTAGCGCACCAAGAAAAATCACGTGTGCTTGTGCCATTAGCTTCTTTCAGCTCTTTAGAAATACCTTGCACAAGCTTAAAATCCAGGAGGAAGTAATAATAAGCACCATTTCTTAAGTTACATAGCCGTATTTCCATTGGAGTATGGCCACAGATCACTTGTCTGACCCTGGAACATACGACCAGTAACAGAAAGTCCTAAGTATCTTACAGCTTCATGAAATCATTGGGTGACCTTCCCCCAGTCCCAGCAGACACAAATTCAAATAAAATTCCCATAATAGCATGTTAAGAGCCCAACCAGAAGGAAAAAAATCATCATGGTGTCTGAACTGTTATCTAGCCTTAGAGATACTTTCTGATCCTCATGGTAGATGAAAGTACCTTGGCAGAACATCATGAAAACACTTATGCTTAAGTTTCACATCTTCTGGCAATAGGGATGAGGTTGATTTCCCAAAGCTGCTATCACTCTGCTCTCACTTAAAATAATCTTGAAGAACTAACAGACACAGTCTCCTGCATACCTACCCTGACTTGTCCTGTGGTCAGCAAGTCTCTCCCTTCCACCATCAATAAAACAAAGACAATACTTGTCTCATTCAAATCAATTGTGAGGTGGGTTAGTTAATGCCCTTACATAGTTTTGAAAGCAAGTGTTTACCATGTGGTATTCACTAATTACTAACGCAATTAGTACATTAAAGACACCCAGCTACAAGGAGCTGCTCCACCTAATTGACTGACCTTGTACCTTGCCTCTCCTTTGTGCCTATGGAAGTGATGGGAGCCAAGGTCACCTTCGTCTTCCAACTGGTCCAATCAAAAAAAAAAAAAAAAAAAAAAAGGCTGTCCTATTTATTTGTCATTTTGCATTGTTAATCTCCTTGGAGAGGGACGCAATGTACACACACTCATGTGCTGCAACACAAACACAAGGTGGTAAAAGCTCTGCGGTGCAGCATTCCAGGGAGTTACTGCTCTGGTATGCAGGCATGTACAATGGGCACTCTGTACTGGCCTCCGCCCACAGGCTTTTAACCTCTCTCGATGCTGGTGAAAAAGAGCAGGATTCTCACAGAGATTATCTGCCCCAGCAGGCAGGAAGGCAGGATGCAACCACTGCACCCTTGTCCACCAAAAGTACGGAGAAAGGATCATGGATGTGAAGAACAAAGCCCCTGGGACCCTATGTTGAATGGAATCCGAACGAAAACTGACTCTGAGCTGGGAAGGATCTTTCAGGTTTGGAATCACTGCATTATATTTCATGGAGGGCCTATAAAAAGCTAGGTTCCTGCTTCAAATCTGGCTGTAGGTCTCAGCCCAAAGCTCACAATGCCCAAGTACTCATCTCTCTCTGGGCGTGTACCTTGAGGTCAGTGGAAACAAGCACCAAATGAATAAAGGCATTTCATTACTCTGGTGTCAGATGGGTTCACGCTAAAGCCAGCTTTACAATCTTGCTTAAAAATATTGGCCTTCTGTCATGCTAAGAGCTAGTAGATGATGATATCACCAGACCCACAGGTAGCAACAAATAACCCTGCACTCACACGCCACGCAGAATTAACTGGGTCATTGTTTTAGATATCTCCTTACTCACCTTCAGGGTTAATAGTTAAATGACTTGGGTGCAGGGACATTATACTTGTCTTTCTTGTTTGGGCAGGCTACAAGCGCTTTGACTAATTAGGAAACCTCACTTCAGGCTTCTGAACAAGTAACCTCCTGGGTGAAGTCCTGACCTTCTCTTTCCTCAGCTTGGGGCATGGTGCAGCTCTACAGGAGCTGCTCATCCCTGAGTTTTCAGCTACAGGGACAACAGATTCTTGTTAGAAACTCCCTCAAAAGATGTGGGGGTCTGAGCTTCAGAACTGGGGATAAAATGAAAATCAAGTTAAACCTTGGAGAAAAAAAAATAATAAAGCCCTAAATTGTCTCTGGCAGAAGTCACTGGGAAAACTCAGGCTCTGTTTCAACTGTTATCTCCAGAGCTTCTCCTTCTTCATGTGCATGTGCTTGCATCTCCTCAGCAAGCAAAAGCACTAAAGGGAAGGCAAGAACTACTTGCCCCCCAGCTGCTCTTCTGATTTAGCTGGCAATGTGCAGATCTGGAAAGCCAAGGACGATGATGATTTTCCAAGAGATTCCTAGCTCTGTTTTAAACACCTAAGATATGGGGGCTGCTAAGGCTTTTAAGTCCTTATCCAAACTGCCCTCCCAGACATGAACATCATGAACATCAATTCCTATTTGATAAGCAGCTACAGAGGCATCCCAATTAAGTTCCCAGAGGAAAGTGTTACCACAAGCAAGCTTCCTGTAGTCAAGTTAAATTTGAGGAGGATAATTCACAGGTGAATGACAACAAATTTCACAGAAGTTGGTGTTAGCTCTTAATTAGGGAGCGATTCACATTTCCTCTGGTAAGTACAGGGAAATAATCAAACACCTGCCTGGCTGCTCATGTGTCTCTTATCAGCACTCTGGGCACCTGAGACACACTTCTGCAGACAAAGGTCTAAAGGAGAAGACCTCCCTTTGGGTCATATAGATGCTCTCCATTAAGGGCTCAGATATGCTTTCTTCTCCTGCCTCAGGCAACAGCTCACACTTTGCAAGTATTCAACTATCATGGCTGTTAAGTGATTAAACTGAAAATTTGCTAGGAACAGAAACAAAGTTGAGAGCCCACTGTTTTGCTGGAAGTAGAAGGGGAGAAATCCACCTGTTTGGGATGCTCCATGAAATGAAAGCACGCATAATACTTGGTACAGCTTTTGCCCTGTGCCCAGAAACAATTGCATTTGTAGCAAGCAAACAGAAGAGCAGAGGCACCATTGCTTAGGCAAACATGAGCAAGATGGGTTCAGCTGCCCAGTGTTTGTGCTGCTGCTCTGGCTGGTTTCCTGAAACACAGGGAGCACCAGTAGAGGACTTGGAGCAATCTTAAAATATGTTGCCCAGATCCTATAGTATGCTAATCTCAGGTACGACTCTAGCTACAGGGATTGCTTTTGTTCCATCTGGAGTCCAAAATGCCTCAAGAAGAAAACAATATATATATGGAAGAGGTTCAAATAAGGGGAAACAGAGGCACAACTATGAGAGGATCATACCAAAAGTGAAGTGGAACTTGCATCTCTCAAACCCCACACCCATCTGTCACCTTTAGGTTTCACATTCTCTCATGCAATGTACAGTTACAAAATCCCTAATCTCTGCAAAATATCAGAAATCCTGGAAGCTGCTTTATACTCCATCTCTTTAAAACCATTCACCACAAAGCACTGGAGACTATGCAGCAATATTTAATTATGACATATCACCTTTCACTCCCAAGACTCCCGGGTTGCTTCCTCAATTATATATGCCACCGCTGAAACACAGCTGACTCTGGGGCAGAGGCCAGTGGACAACCCACATTAGACCCAAGAGAAAGTTTTGGTCAGAAACCTGCTTTTATGGGAAGTGTCAGTGAAACTTCAGAACCCATCAAGGGACATAAAAAAAGCCAATAGCCTGTCATACAGCAAGCTGCGCTGAACTCAGTTAGCCCACATTAGGAATACAAAATGAGCCCCAACATATTTCATTATTATTGCTTTGCAAAAAACACTCTACAGATTTCAGGCACAATGCTGTGACCATACAGGCTATGGTCTTACCTGATTACCCAGCAACACAAGTTTGCTGCAGGCTAGGCACAGTGTGCAATCACACTTTTATGAAATGGACCAGAGTGCACAAGATGGGCATTAAGGTTTTCTTCATGCCAGCTTAAAAGTAGAGCCAGAGGATGCGTACAACCTGTGAGTTATAAAGCCAGTGTGGTGCAGATAGGTGCCACAGTATGGTGTGGTACAAAGCCTGCTGGGGTAAAATTAAGTAAACAAGCAAGCCACTGCATTTTTATTTATTTATTTATTTTGAGCAAATTTGACCAGCAGAATGAGTTTATGATGGATCAGTATCATGTACCAGCAGCATCTTTAATCTCCTTCTCAGAGCCTTGGGGCCAGATTTATCATGCCTTTGAACCTCAGCCTTAGCTTCTTCCTGTGCCTGTGATACTCTGAAAGAGCAGCCCAGCTTTGGCAGGAAGCTGGAATAATGACTGTGACAGCCATTTTCCATCCACATTGTAGATTCCACATAAAACACCATTTAACCTAACTTACATCAGTCCAGACAGAAACTATGCTGAAAGACTTCCCCTTCAAGCAAAACAAATGAATGTTATCTCTCAATAAAGAATGGGGGATGGTCTGGTGATGTCCAAATCATAACTGAACATTACCCTGTGTATCCTGCCCTTGCAGACCCTGTGCTGAGAAGCGTGGTAGACTGGATCATCTCCAAAGATTCTACCAACCTCAGCCATTCTTTGCTTCTCTGATATATTTTTTTGGCCTCTATCTCCAGCATAGGGCATGTTGAACTCCCTACTGCATGATGATTTTAAATACACTGCTAAAACTCACATCTATAACGTACACCTGGATATAGGCAAGCACAAAATGTATGTGGGTACACAGCAGATACAGTGTAAAATCCTCAACTGATAGGACTAATTACCAGCTGAATGGCCATATGTGCAGGCCTGTAATCCACAGATTATCTATAAAGATAAATAACTAACTAGGGCATGTGATTATTGAATAGGGTGGGTTGATGCACACAGGGTTACAAAAAAGAAAGATGATGGCTCTCCATGTGGTCCCCTGCCTTCCTCTGCTCTCCATGCTGCCCACTGATTTTGTTCCAGCCCTTCTACCTCTGCTTCTGATTAAGTGTGAGTCCTGTGAGAACTATTTCTGAAAGGAAGGGGTGAAAACTGTGTCAGGTATGGTCTATCCACATTAAAATAAGGAGCAGGAATTAACAACTGTTACCAGAACAACAGCAGAAATGTAATTTTCAAATGTTTCCATCGCATTGCCCTGAGTCTAAACGCTATCATTCCTCTGCAACTCCACCATCCTAACTGAGGAAAGCTGACTGATGGTTCTGCCTTGGCATGCTCAAACCTGGCAAAGGGAGCAGGAAAAGCCACATCAGAGAGAAAAAGACAAGATCACTTGAAGACCTCTCATAGCCAGAGTAGGCTGCAAGAATGCACCTGGAGATAAAGAGACAGAAGTAAACAAGAACTCGAGCATATTTCTAACTACAGAGGCATATAAGTGCGCACATTACACGTGTGTATCTGTCTTCTCAACATTACGAGTAGATTATGGAATCATATTTGATTCCATAATTAGGTTTGAAGGTCCATAATTAGATCAGATAACCACCTTACAATGTAAGTAACTAACTACCATAGAGCACCAAAGGGAGGGCCAACTGAATAATTAAACAACCAACACAGCCATAAATCATGAGGCCCATAAAGACAATACTGCCCAAGGTACAGCTGTGGCAACAGCCAGCATAGCAGAACACCCATCTATGGGAGGAGGAGAGATGCCCATCATGTTGACCAAAAACTTTTACAAGCTCCTGACTGAGGTCTGTGCCAAAGTTTTATAAATCCATTCTCTCACAACCTAGAGGTACACCTGGGTGTAGGGGAAGGGAATATGATCATCACACCTCCTTCTTCTCAATGCTGATCTAAGAAGGACAAACACCACCCCACTCGTGCTTTCCAAGACAAAGACACTTGTGCGACTGCTCTAAAACTGGGCTTGACTCACTGGATTTACACCTCTGGATCAAGGAATAGTGTTCAACCCCAATGATGTCAAGAGATGGTATGACATTTTCACCCATAATCCTTGTGAAGATTAGGCCTCTAGATCACTAAAAAGTAGAATGAGATGCCAGATGTGATCCAGCTCATAAAAACACAAAGAGCAATGCCAGTAGATTTGTCTATATGAGGTCAACAGTAGGTTGCTGAGCTTCCAGACCAAGCATCATCACTCTCAGTACGACGTATGCTCCAAGGAAATGCCTGAGAATACCCTGAGCACTCTGCTGGGCGCAGCAGTGTGTGCCTCTACAAGGACAGAATTTATTCAATTAAAAATGGCCATAAAATTCACTGGGGAAAAAGTGGCAACATGCCTGAGAAGGGGACTTCAAATGCTTATTCCATTCTACCCAGCTTTTGCCAAGTACGCCATCCTGGAGGTAGTGTAAGTCACTCTAAGCTACAAATGGAAAGTTTTATGGGTATTTAGGGAAAGGATATTGGCACAGAGACCAGCCACAGAAAGCAAAAGCCTGTACAATTCCATCATCTGTGTTACCAAACTTTCCTAGATTGCCTCTGCTCTTGGAAAGCTGCCATCAGACACAGTAGCCTCCTTCTAACACCATTGTGGTAGGGCAGTAATCCCTCCTTCTCCNAGACTCCTCCTTCACCCTGTTCTTTTTTTTCCCTCCTCCATTATTTCATTTTCACTTGCACAAGTGCCAAATACACCAGCTTTCCCTTCCTTCAGGAAAAACAAATAAATAAATAAAA
>VXAV01003310.1:52466-67734 GCA_013399715.1 Alectura lathami
GCGCCGCCCCACGCCGCTCCGCGCCGGGCCGCGCCGAGGGAGGGCAGGGGGGAGGCGGGGGAGAAGCCCCGCTTTCCTAACGGGCACGGGGTCGGCGCTCGCACACGCACACACACACGCGCACACACACACACGCACACACCCCTTCGCGCTTAGAGCTCGGAAAGGGGGCGTCTGGGGGCCGCTTGTTTTGCTCGCCGCTGGGTTTTTTTTTTTTTTTTCCCCCTTTCTTTATCTTTTATTTTGTCTTTTTGGTCTGGTTTTCCCCCTCTCCCTCTGTCTCTCCCTCCCTGCAATGGGCGGTGATTTGTTTAAGCATATCTGGGGGCTGATGGATCTGGCTCTATCTCTCTTTTTTCTTGTTTCGCTCACTCCCGGAGTCCGGCCGCACTGAGGGAGGGGGGAACCTGGGCGGGGGGAGTAACTGGTACTGATTAAGCACACACACTCACACACACACATGCACACACACACACACACACACACACACATGCTCACACTCGGTGTGGCTGCAATGCTCAGCGCTGGGTTAATGTACTCAACAGTGCCACTACCTGACACAACAGCAGCAGTGATGGGGGCAGGGGAGAAAAGGCAGAGGAGGTGAGAGGCTCAGGTTAGCGCTGTCTTGGCCACCCAGCTATCCCTCTCCAACTCCCCCCACACATACCCACATCACACCACAGCCTCTGAAAACTCATGACCTACACAGGAGATCTTCAAGGTCCAGTGACTGCTGGTCAGACCTGACACAGAGAAGCACTCTATGGTGCTGGAGAGGACAAGCAAGGACTCTCAACACCTTTGGCAAGGTGAGGATTACCTCCCTCCTTTCACTATAAATCAGTGCACATATTAAGCACAAATTCTGCTCTGGGCTAAATGCTGTGAAGGCAGGAGCTGTGCAAAATTGAAGTCCTTGGGGCTTTTGCTTTCCCATCCTCTCCCAGCAGCCTGGATGACACTACTATTTGGGGTGCCACTTTGCCAAACCTGTACCCACAGGAGTAAATTGTTGGCTTGTCTGAGTAATCACATGGGTGATGAGGAGGAACCCTCCAAAAAGAGAATGTATTTGGGATAGATCTGTGGAAGTGTACTTACAGGTGAAGGTGACACTGGGAGGGCATTGGGAGTAACCTGCGCGGGTACCTCTGCCCATTTGATGGCAGTGATGGTGCCACTGTCATGTGCTGCCATCCTCACCCCAGAGCATTGCAGGAGGCTCAAAGTACACAGAGCATCTCTGCTTTGCTCTGGTACAAAGGGTGACTGCAGGTGGTCATCTGAGTGACCTAAATTAAGGATCAGCTGATGAAAGGACTACCCAGTTTGACCCTTACCAGCCATGAAGATTTATTCATGTGCCACAGCCCCTTAAATGTGTAGCAAGGACAGTACCCTTCAAAACACAAGACCTGATCTAGTGCTGGATGGATAGAAGAGTTCTGTATGGCCCAGGAGATGCCAGCATAACCCTCACCACCCCTCAGCAGACTCAGGTAAATGAGTGAGTATGTGCTCTTAGCCCCACTGAGCTTTCTGGGAAAACACTTTCTGGAAAATTCTCTTAGATAAAAATTGGCCTGAGCCATTATTTCCCCTTAAATCTCTCCATATTACTCACTTCTGCCAAGCTGCTGGCAAATCCCAGACCGGTGGGTTTTTGGGTAGAAGCAATAGGCTGTGTCTGTCCTTCTTCTCCTGTGGTCCTTCCCTTCTCTCCACAAATAGCAGAACACAAATAAATCAATAAAGTATACAAAAAACTAGGACCAAGAGATCAATCCTCCCTCCATCTCAAACAAATATGCATCCCAAAAACTTTTGAATTGGAAATGTCACACCAAAAACGTCGACATTTCTGATTGAAACCAAATAAGAATTGTCATTTCAAATCAGTGCTTTGACATGGAGTGGAGACTTGTTTGTTTAAATTAAATCACCCAACTGGAGCTAAATTTTGTCATTTTGTATCTGAAGGAAGCAAAGAGAAACAGTTTGAACATTTGTTGGCAGGGCTGAGAGTGACATTTTCCTGTGAAGGATTTCGGTTTTGAAAACTTTTGGCAGGTAAATCTACTGCGCCAAAGATCTCCATTGACCCTCATCCTCCTCAGAAGTCAACACACATGATTATGAAGTAATTGTCTTGATCAGATTAACATAGAAATCTGAATTCTGGAGTAAAACGGTACAAGAAGAACAATAATAGCAACACCAATTTCAATTTTCTTTCATTAAAAGTACTGCTTTGTATATGTTCAAAAACTTTTGGACAAAAACTAACTTGTGAGCCTTTGCTCTTTTTATTTTGTTTTCCTTTTCTTCTCAAGGCTATTCATATACATATTTATTTAATCATTAATCATTGAATTGAGAAGTTCAAATTGGGAAGCAATTGGGATAATGACTTATTTAATATTTACGTACTTTGAAGACTTGTGGGAGTCTAATGTTTCCCAACCAAAATAAATAAATTAATACAAATTAAAAAACTTCAAACCTGCTTAAGGAAGTTTTTGATTGATCCACAGTTACTCTTAGGTCTGTGTTATATGTAACTTGCAAACACAAAAATATCACACCTAATTACCTGTAGACCACAAACTCAGACAAGTCCCATTGGAATAAATTTCATAAGCAGAGAAAGACCCATTTCTTTGAGTGATCACCCTCTGTGATGTGTGCACATAAACCATTATGGGTCAGGGTTAACATCAAAGGATTTCTTACCTATAGTTTTGTCTTCCAGATCTTGAACATTTTGCTCTTTCAAAAAAATCTCTCCCTCCAATGTAATGTGCCAGGGAGCTGGTACAATCTGAGTGGTTAATCTGCAGAAGGAAGTTTCCTTTTATTTGTTCTTTTCACTTAAAAAACAGCATGGCATGCATAAAGTTAGTTTGGTTCCTGCAGTGGACTTGAGATGCATTTCCTATTCGTGTCTGAAAACCTGTACGTAACCTTGACAGCATGAGACAGACAGATGTTTTATAATGAAGGTCATAAGCCTGTTATTTTTTATATAAATAGCATGTTGAGATAAATAAGTATGTAAGTCTTTCTAGGTTCAAGGTATGAATTAATACTATGTAGAATTATTGAGTGATATTTACACTAATGTGAACAACAACAACAAAAGTATTTGTAAAGTTCCAGTAAAACACTGGTAACACTTTCTATGCTTCAAAAATATAAATATAAAAATATAAATCATGAAAATCACTATTTACAGTTGTTTTTGTTGCTTAAAGTAGATCAATTTCTTGGTGTGATTTTGCTTTTTAGCTCTCTAGCATGTTTCTGAGCCCTGTATAGAAGACATCTATCTATCTATCATCTCTCTATCTGTCTATCTACCTACCTACCCACTTACCTACCTACCCACCTACCCACTTACCTACCTACCTACCTATCTATCCGGACATGCACCAGCTCTTCAGTATACATGAGTTAGCAATTCATTAGATCTCACTGCAATGTAAGCAATGAGAGATTATATTCCATGACAGCTGAAAATAGAGGGAAATATAAACGTACTCCAGTCCTTCCATTTTCTGTTCAAGAAGTGGAAATTCAAGTTTTGGAAAAATTGGTCCAAAACCAGAAATAACAGTGGTTTACCTTTTTATTTTTCAGATCCCTCGGACATGTGGTATTGAGTTTCAACATTCTTGTGTGAAAAAATGCAGCCGAGAATCAAACGGTTGGAAATCGAGTGCAAAACAAATTTTAGTAGACATGTACCTCCTCTTTTGGTTGATTCTCCATGGGTTTGGTACAGTTATTCCCCAGCATTTCCAAACCATTTCTCTTGTATAATATTTTGACAACTGAGTATTGTTATCCCTGTCTCAGCATCTCCTTGATGAACAAAGATTCTACCATGATCCCTACTATCCAAAGCCAAAACAACAATATTTTGTCTCCAATTTCTCAACCAAAACAATTAGAAGATGACCTTGGTAGCTTAGCAACATTGTGTGGGAGATGACCGCATGGGAGGCTCAGGTTCAAGTCCAGGCATATCTATCAGATTTTTCCACAGCTGCCTTTCCCCTACAGAGCCAGTGACTAAGCATTTCTCTGTAATCAGGCAGCACACAGAAGTTGTAGAGCTCAGTGATGCAGCACTTGCTGACACACCAGCAGAAGACCATCTACCCTTTGCACAGGCTGCTCAGACATGCAAGTCCTTCTGAAAACATTTGCATGTTTGCCTCCTGTAGCTCTTTCAACATCCAGCAGTTTGTTACTACTCTCACAGTTATGGTTATGTTTCACAGTCTTTCCAGAGCCAGCAAGTAACTCTGATCTCCTAAGAGCATGAAATTCTTTCCCTCATAAATAGCTTCAAAGAAACTTATTACTAATAAGCATCAAAACATACCCTGGATTCCCATGTGCATCATTGATCTAATATGCTGTGGATTTCAGTCATAGTTTTCATGCTGATTACAATTTTGCATGTAGACATATACAGCTGTGTATACATACATATGTGTATTTAAGGCGTTATAAACTAATATAAAAACAGTCATGTGAATAAGAAGCACAACATGTTAGCAAAAATGTTCCATCAGTCAATGAAGCACTGAACTGGCAGGAAGTAATTTAAGCTATGTAATTTAGGATTGGAAGTGAATGGAAATATTGGATCTGTTTGGGAATTCTGGGTATAAAGAACGGCCTAATCTAGTTCTAAAACAAAGTCATAAAAGGAATTGATAACTAGAAGTTGAAGTCAGAGAGAAGATCACATTGCTACGAAGACGTACACGGTTCATAGTGATTAATCATTCCAGAAACTTAATAGGAAGATTGGTAAAAATCATCATCTCATGACATTTTCAGGTTGAGGACTGGATGACTTTCTGGAAGATATTTTTTAGCCAAGCAAAAGTAATTGGGTTCAGGACAAGAGCAGACATGAAATGAGTTAAGAACTGCCTAACTGACAGCTCTTTGAAAGTAATTGTCAATGCAGAATTATTGTTGAAGAGGAGTGTTACTAGAGTTTTCCCCTGTGCTATTCATCAGTGATATAGAAGTAAATATAAAACCACTCCTGATGACATTTGTAGATGACATTATGATTGGCAAAATAGCAACGTATGAGAGTCCAGGCCAGCCTGGCTAAACAAACTGCACTGCTTGGCTCAGGCAAACAAAATGCATTTTAGTGCAGTAAGTTCTGCTTCTTGAAAGCTCAGATAAAAGCCTTGTAACATGATTGACTGCAGCCTGGACAAGCACCACAATGCTGGCTCATAGCTGGACCCTCAAATCTGAAAGTGGTTATACGATCCTTGGCTCTACAGCCAGGTGACTTGTGGTGTAAGGCAAAAGTATGGTTGAACGAGGGGTTGTTTATGGGTCTGACAGCCACATTTCAAAATACATGGTGACGAAATTGGAGAGGGCACAGAGAAGAGCCACAAAAATGATTGAGGGCTGGGGAAAATGATTTGTAGGGCAAGTGTAGAAGAATTATGTTTAGCTATCAGAAGAATATTTGATTTCAGGAGGAAAAATGCTTTGTAGTGGAGGAAATTGCAGGGTACCAAGGGACCAGAGTTAGGCACCTAATTTCTCAGAGAAGCTGGACTTGGTCTGTTCCTCCATACAGTATTTCCTACATAATGTTTTAAGTGACCCCTACCCACTGTAAATCCAACTAATCCCTAAGCCTGTCCAGGAATTGTAATGGACAGACCTCAGTTAAAGCTTTGCGGTCCACTTTGTGGCTAGGTGTTGTACTGCCCCAGTGGAAATCTGGATTTGGCCTAGGATTTCTTTCTAGAAACAAAAGTTCAACTGAATAAATTGAATTATTCTTTAGGCTAAACCAAGGTGAAACACTGATAATTCTAACAGGCTGGGGACAGACTAGACATAGATGATCCTTTCTAGCTTGACAGATTTTGAAATGAAATTTGCGGAAGAATCGTGTCAATCTCTGTTGAACTTTGGCTGACAGAAATGCATACACAGCCCAGTTTTCATTAAAAGTTCTATATAAACCAATGAAATCCTACTGCTCATAAATGAAAGTATCAGCCATTCAATGGCTAAAGAAACACCACCATAAGGTTGAGGATAAATCATAACTTTTCCCAAGAAACTCCCAAATTACTGTAACTGGAAGTTTTTCTTTGACTGGCTTTGGCAATGAAGATTTCTCCAGTCAGGGATGATCTTCTCAACACAGAAAGACAGACCCTCACCTTCTTGGTAAGGTCCCAGTGGTAATGTGTGATGTCATTACTTACATTTCCAATCTATTAAAGTCAGAGTAGATACTTGAACCTCTTTACCCAGATTAGTGCTCCAACTATGGTATTGTTGGCTGTTCTTGGATGGGTCTGTCAATGTGTTTGGTTGGACTGCTCTGTTAGCCATGAATAGCACTAATTAGATCAGGAATAATTAATTTCCTTTGTCCATGTATGTTCTATGGAGAGGGTAATTCATTATTATTTATTTCCCCCCAAAAAACAAGCAAACAAACAAAACAATACAAACAAACAAAAACACAAAATGGCCTTAGCTTTATTAAAGAATGAACTGCACTCCCACCAGCACTACTCCTACCTCAAAAAGAAAAAAAAAAATTGCAAATAAACTTCAGTGAATATGAAAACATCTTCCTTCCTTGCTCTGTGTGATTTCATTGGGCCAGTCAAAAAAAAGGGCAGACAGATCTGAGACCAGCAGTAGGAGGATGCATTTCACAGGTGAGCTAAGACTGGACTCAAAACTGTTTAGAGGAAAAAAATAGCATACTCACATGTTATTAGTGATGTGTAAAACCTCTTGGACAAGGCCAGCAACGGATAACATACTGTTCTCACTATCCATTGACCTTTAGGGCCCCTCACTACAAGAAGTACATTGAAGCCCTGGAGCGTGTCCAGAGCAGGGCGACGGAGCTGGGGAGGGGCCTGGGGCACGAGTGTTGTGGGCAGTGGCTGAGGGAGCTGGGGCTGCTGGGGCTGGAGGAGAGGAGGCTCAGGGCAGAGCTCGCTGCTCCCCACAGCTCCCTGGGAGGAGGCTGCGACAGCGACAGGACGAGGGGGAACGGCCTCAGGCTGCGCCAGGGGAGGTTCAGGCTGGGTGTGAGGAGAAACTTCTTCTGTGAGAGAGTGGCCAGGCCCTGGGACAGGCTGCCCAGGGAGGTGTGGGGTCTCCATTCCTGGGGGTGTTCAAGAACCGTGTGGATGTGGCACCTGGGGACATACATGATTTAGCAGGCATAGTGGTGTTAGGTTGACAGTTGGACTAGATGATCTTAGAGGTCTTTTCCAATGTTTATGATTCTATGATTCATCTGAAATGCAAGTCATTTCATCTGTTCCTTTCCTCCCAGTGCTTCAAAAATCTTGACACACGGATTCTTTATGTGTTTTAGTTATTTATCATTGTTGTGAGATACTTGAAGCTTTTGAAGATGGAAACATGAAGAAGAAGGTATATCATATTTCGGCATAAAGTTGTATCTGAAAAACAGTGTGCAAACAAGTAACATGTGGGGTTATTTGGCACCATATTCATGACTGGGCTCACCAGCCCATATGTGTAGAGAAAGAGATTCCACAAGGCTAGAGTACAGTGCACAGTAAGAATCACTGTTGCTATTAGATCTCTGTCTTCTGAGTTGGGTCTCATCCAAGGGACAGCACCTTTCCCAGCAGATGGCATCAGGCTGGTCATACCCTTGTGGGATGCTTGAGTGTATACCACAGTAAGCAGTAGTACTGTCAGTGGAGGGTAGGTTATATTTGTGAGTACCAGAGCTACAGTACAGCCTCAGGATATGTAATTCTGCCTTCCCTCCCCTCCCTGTTTGTTATCAGTCCCTGATCCAACCTTAGATCCAATGCTGTGACTCACCCTAGAGCCAACCAGAGCAGCAGTGGCATCAGCTTGAGCTACCCTCGCTCGGAACCCAAGGGAAAAACAGGCAGAAACTCTTGGTCTGCAGAACCAAGCATTGATTGATTCCCTGTGCTCCAGGGAATGTGTGGTGCAACTTTTTAATTCACACCTAAGTCATCTATCAATGTTATCTTATCACAGAATTTCCTTATCAGCAAGCTGTTTGGAAAAATTCAAAACTACTGCCTGCTTGCTGCATGGGGAGTGCTGGTGGGTTTTGCTCCTCTGCTGTCATACTCCCTCGCCTCCTGCACCACAGTATCTTTTTTTTTTTTTTTTTTTTCACCCCACTGCCTTTGTTATTTTTATTTTTATTTTTTTCCCCGCTGACCGATTTCAAAGTTTTCGGTGGATTTGGTTTAATAGAATGAAGCATTGCCCCCTGCCGGCAGGTCTCATACCTGGCTGCCAGAGCCGGGACGGACGTCTGTGCGTTTGTCTGCAAGGACTCCTTCCCCTACGAAGAACATTAAAAGCTCACAGATTTCTTTCATTTGGAAGCAAAAGGAGAGGCAAGTCAGAAATAAATCACCAGCACTGAAAGTGTTGCTTGTATTTGTAGAATTTAGTACATAAATATGATTGTGTTCTTTCTTTCTTTCTTTCTTTCTTTCTTTTTTTTTTTTTTTTTTTTTTTTTTTTTTTTTTAAATATTAACTGATGAAGCATTTCTTACTCCAGCTGCACAACACTGTGCTCATGCAGCAGCATCTGTGATTGAGACTCACACAACCCCTTGCTCATTAGGAGTGAAATGCTGACTAACAGCATGGATAGTAAAAAGTCACTGATAGAACAAGTTACTTAAGAACAGGATGCAGCTACCTTAGGTGCTTCTTTGGCCCCTGGTTATAGTAGAATCTGAGCAGCTAGTGGTTTCACACAAAATCATTTGTTCCTACAACCTGCTGGACATGAAGGGACTGCATTTCTCCTATTTTACAGACAAAGAGGAATAATTAAAAAAAAATAAAATTATCTACATTGAGTTGCAATGTGAACCCTGCGCAGGAGAGCTTGAATTCACATTTCTCATGCCCTAGGCTCTTCTGTTCCAGCCCATAGACCAGACTTCCTCACTCTGAAGTACACACCAGCCTTGAAAGCTGTTCATGTAGCGGGATACCTTTATAACTTTTTTATTCACTTTCACAAAACCCTTCCTCTCAAATAAATTACATAATATTGAGTAGAAAACTTTTAGCTAGAGCAAGCTAAAAATACAATATATTTTTTTTTTCTCTCCATCACAGCTCCTGTTCCCAAATGACACTTGCCTTGCTCAGAGTCTTAGAAAGCTGACACAGAACAAATTGTCCTGTGTAAATTGCAAGTTTCCCTTCTGATTGACAGCAATCCACAAAGATGGACTAATTTCAGAGGAAGTCAAGCAAAGACTGTGTCATAAATATTTACCCAATTTTAAAGATGCTCCAAACTGCTGCTGAGTCACCAGCATGTAGTTTATATAATGGCACATGTAAATCCAAAGCCCATGAGCCAGCCAGAACACGAGTGGGATGTAGTGGGTTACAGGTTGTATATGTGCACTCAACAGATCCAGTCGTGTTGATTTTGTTCCTCTGGGTACTGCAGCCTGTGTGGCAGAGGGACAGCTTGGTAGCCTTCACTGCCTCCTGGAGACTTTGATCTTGAAGATATGCAATGGGCAGTCAAGCACATGACTAGTTACATTCTTTCTGCCTGTTTTGGCTGCTGTTGTCCTTGAACCAAAACAAGTCATTAAGGGAGCAAGGACAATTATTTCTGAGACTTTTGTAAGGAAAAGTGAGGGGGAATAAGGGCTACTGGAGAACTGGTATTGCCACAAGGCTGATTTAGTTGTGCTACTCCTACCACAGAGTCATGACCGAGTTTATCGAGGTCTCTCTCTGCAAGTGATAATAACCCTAATAGCTGCCCACAGCTTAATATTTTTTCTTGCACTACATATGTTCATTTTTTGCTGTTAAATTATTTTTTTCTTCCATCTCCATCTGTCCTTTTGCCTTTGAGGTACTTTAGTTACCATGGAAATGACAACATCATCTGGATGGGTGGAGCTTAATGCAGTGTAAAGTTGGTTTCCTATATAAAATGGTTAGCAAAATACAGGGATGGCTGAAAAAAATGCAGCATTTTATATGATAGCTTTTCATATTTTAGGTGTGCAACAGACATGTTATCAGTGTGTGCTCATGAGTGCACAAGGCACAATGTGCATGTTTCAGGAGTAGACATACATATAATTTTTGCTCTGCCAGATGAAATCTTTCACTTTAGTCATTCATGCCTGATTTCTTACAACCTCTGCTTGCAAGTTGGCCTTTATGTTTGAAGGTCCTATTGTAAGCCACTTTCTGAGTCCTATGATTGTCAGATGGGTCAGACAAGGTGGAAAGCTCATGCCCTGGAGATATGCGTCTTTTGTAATCGTTTCCATGAAGAAGAATAAGAGGAGCTAATTTAGTGGGAGGCTGTCAAATAGGCTTTGTTGTCTGGTTATGTGTGTGGGATTGCCTGCTTGGTCTCTGGAATATACCTCATGCCTTCAGCAAGTTCAAGCATGACAATCTGTGATCGATATAATCCTGAGATAAGAAGATCACTCAAAACAGTTGTACATGGACACGACACTTTTCATCTCAACATATCTGGCAAATCCAGGGCAGAGACCAAACCAGACCTCAAGAGTGACCCTACAAAATTTAACACAGTTCCAGAAGCTGTTACTCACTATTAGTCCTGTAGCACCTGGCAGTATTGATTTTACAGCCTCATGGAGATGAAGGTATTTCAGATGAATAATGATTTTTTTTTGGCAAAGGACATTAAGAAAAGGGCCAGATACATCAAAAAGATGAGAACTAGGCCTATGAAACTTAATATTAACGCCTGTACGGTCTCCAAAATGCTTTTAGGCTAGTTCATATATTCAGTAGATGTCTCTTAAAGAATGCAAACTGCTCTTTGCTTGTCTAATCAGGAATGTGGATAGAAAAAGGGTATAAGTTACAGAAAATATTTTAATGTAGCTCCCATTGGAACCAGAGGAAAAAGAAAGTGCTAATTTGTGAGATCACATGCAAACATGGATTTGTGATGCAGAGTGTCTTGAAAACAGGCACATCTGGCTGACTGGGAGAACATTCAGTCCTTTGAAAGTTTGGTGAGGAGGGGTGAGGCTCCTGCAAAACAACAGGGAGTT
Source organism: Alectura lathami (assembly GCA_013399715.1). Taxonomy (NCBI): domain Eukaryota; kingdom Metazoa; phylum Chordata; class Aves; order Galliformes; family Megapodiidae; genus Alectura; species Alectura lathami. Next base: position 63,616 of record VXAV01003310.1, read on the forward strand.
CCATGCAAAGTCCAGGGAGTTTGCTGAAGAGGGATGTCTAAGGTCAAGTCTTTGGAACTTCTATCTTAAGCATATTTTGTCATGTGTTTAGAATTACAGTATTTGTTTATTTCTATTATGATCACTTTTAGGTACCTTAACCCCGCTGCAGCTATTTCATACCACAACAGTCCTTTCAAGAAACAACATCCCCAGTGATACTGTAAAATTTTCCCATGGAAAAAAAAATAAAAATAAAAATAACAACAAACCAAGCAGTCAACAGTAGAAATCCTCCTCAAAGTCACATTCCAGACATAAATAAACTCACAATTCTCAGAAAGCCCAGAAAGCAAATGCTGATAGAGTTTTTGCCACAATTTAGGAAAACTATTCTCTTAGTTCATTGTGGATGGCAAATACCAGGGCCAGGAACATCTCAGCAGTCTCCCAGAGTTTCTTTTTTTTTTTTTTTTTCCNGAATCGAGTAAAACACAAGCAATTGCACTAGCGAACTCCAGAGTGAAGAGCATGACCTCTTGTAATTCGTGCCAGCTGCTCCAAGCCAGGCAGAGACAGACTTTCATTCATGAAATGAGCACAGAAGGAAGCCCAAGACAGAGTTATGAAGAGACAGTGAGGGCCTGGGGAATAAAGTCTTGTTTCAGCCCTCTTTGAGATGAAGAGTCTGAAGGGAAACCTCCATGAAAGCCATGAGCCGTCAGGGATGCTTCTAGCCTTGCAGTGTCACGCTGTCAGCACCACAAACTTCTTCATAAGCTGGTAGAAAAATAAGGCTCACAGGGACTGGGAAAGGTCACCATTGTCACCTCTGCCACCCTCTGACAGTGCCAGTGCAGCACGCACCGGATCCGAGAGGACAGCTTTGAAACCTCTTGGGCAGACACAAGCAGGAGCAGGCAAACAAAATAAGAAAACAAGAAAGCCATTTTTTGCTGTAATATAGCCAGCTAAGAGCAAATGAGGTTTTAGCAGTGGATGTATTCTAGGCATCTCAGTAGTGCATTTCAATCCTTTTGGTTGCTCATCTCTCTTTCCAGTTAAACTTAAATCTGAAATTATTGGGGCTTTTACAGAGGCCCTCTATCAGTTTTCCTGAGTCAATTTTCCCAAAATCTCTTTAGCAAGTCACAGAATCTGCTGTTGGGTGCTTTGTCTGGACAGCTGACCACCACATGAGGCCTTCATGTATAGCAGTTCTCCTTAGGACCATAAGAATACAGGGACATCCAAGGACAGAGAGGAGATTTTCCTCCAGGAGCTTAGCAAATCTCAAGCAGAACATACGTGAGATCCAGATCCAAAAGGAGATCAGGTATGAGGAGATATGGACTGGTCCTAAATGTGCAAATGTGTTATCACATTAAAAATAAGTTTGTTACATCCTAAATTCCAGTTGTCTCCTTCCCTTGAGGTGATTTACAGTGGTAGTCCAGGGTAACTGAAATTAATCTAAGTGTAGTGAAAACTGAGGGCCTTTGTTTTGATCTCCATCTGAAGCCAGAGCAGGGTAAGTAGATCCCTAATTTCATAATAGCTCTTCTCTTCACACTTCGTAAGAGCTGTTTTACAGACCAGACATACCAAGAAAAGTAGGACTTGATTAATTTTCTGATTTAGACCTCTATAGGAACATGCACTGTAAAAAATTCAAACCTCGTGAGTTTTTATTTAATGTATCTGTTTTTAATGAACTATTTACACTCTACATTTGGGATTACTGCTTTATGAGCAATCAACTTCTTGGTCTGCTAGTCAAACCTTTCAAAACAATATGAATGTTTTTACTTCCGATTATTCAGTTATTAATTTTTTTTCTTGCTCTTTTTCTCACATATTGACATACTGAAAAAAAAAGATTGAACTCAGTGTGTTTCTTTCTGTTATCATCTCTTAAATTTACATAAATGTAGGCCTTAGAGAAAGCGAAGATTAGAGATCTTGATTTGTAAACATTAAGGTTTCTGACCAAAGTATTTCAGTGCAAAATGTCACCGGGATCCAGTTAGGATCAAGAAGTTCAACTGACATTGTAAACTGGAGTAGAGGGCTGGAACACAGGCTGCATGTATTTAGGGCTACTTTACCTCAGCAGGAAGTGGGGAGAAGTGGTTTGCATCAGCTGCACCCTGTGCATTGTTTTCTCCTTCGTCATCAAATGCCAGGAGTTACAGTAATCCATCCTGGAAGTGACAAACATATGATACCATGTGGCCTGATCCTGTGGGAGGAAGGGTGGAATTTCCTATGGGTGTAGATGCGTCAATAAAAAGGACATTTTTTATGTCTGGACTCTCTTCTTCGTTGTCCCACCTTAGTGATGAATGTACCAGGATTTCAAGGCTTTGCATCTCATCATTAGTCTTCATTCTTACTGTTTTTATTGTATTTCTCTGTTGATTGCATTAGGAATAATTCCTACAAACAAAAGGTCAGGGTTTTTTTATCTTTTGTTTACTGATTAGCTATCTGTTGCATCTGCTGCTTGTACCCTTGTTACTTGTAGTCCCATATCCATCAGAACATAATCTGAACTTTAGACATACAAACAAATAATCTCATAACAGTATTTGCAATAAAAATGTGTACTTACTTGGTGGAAACCATCGGTATGGCAGTCACCCTTTTAAGGGCACGATTAAGGTTTTAAAGGTAGAAGGAACATTTATATTTCCTGATCTGATAAGTGCTGGGGAGTCCATCCTCCAGATGATCTCACATTGTATATGGTTAATCTGTAACTGTGATGTAAAGGCTTGTGTGTTTAAGTACTTCAATGGTACTTCATAGTCCAGAAATATCAGATGAGTCCTATGCCATTGTTGTGGGTTAATTAAAGATTGTCCCATGGCAGGACCTAGCCCCTTTCCCCCCCTCACCCCTTTTCACGGAGGCCAGGTAGAGGAGTGAGAACAGAGGACGTGTAATTGAGGTAAAAAATAATTAGTTTACTTAAAATGACAAAGGAATGCAAGATAATACAATATGAAAGGAACGGAGAGCAATAAATCTGACAAACTGGAAAGTACGGGAGTGACTCTTGACCTATGTGTGTCCACAATGGCGATCGGAGGCAAAAGGCAGGGAGCAGCTCCCGGAACCTGGAAGCCATGTGGGAACGGACAGGAGCGTTCTGGGGGCTGTGGTTGCCCCTTAGCAGCCCTCCCACCTCTGTCAGCTTATTACATGATGTCATGATATGTATTACCTGTGAAAAACCATGACATTATCCACTCCTTATTGCATATCATTACATCATGCTTAAATCATAAAACACAAATATACAGATACTTACACACATACATGTATACATATATACATAAAATTACTGTTTTCATCCCATATCAAGTCTCCTTGAGGCACACACTGGATGTCTCTATCTTTTTGCATAACCCACCAAGTACATCCAGGCCCTTGGGCAAAAATAATCCCACGGATGGGCTTATCTTTCCCGAAGCCAGAATAACCCAAACAGTTTTCCCTAACACATTCTTCAAAAGTACTACGGGGACTTTATCCCCATCTACAGTATGTAAGAGGCTGGACTGAGCAGGGCCATCTTGATTAACAGATCCCCGGGTGGTGACTGACCAGGTGGCCTCTGCTAGGTGCTTGCCTCAGTGCTAGAATGACCCACCACCCATTGCTTTCAGTGCAGCTTTTAGCAGTCCAGCTTGCCAGAAGCTGGTGTATGAGAAGGGGATATGATATATCCACTCAATGCCATGATCTTTGGCCCAGGTGGTTATGAGATAGTTTTTGAAATGAGTCCCATTATCTGACTCAATTCTTTCTGGAGTGCCATGTCGCCACAAAACTTGCTTTTCAAGGCCTAAGATGGTGTTTCAGGCCGTGGCATGGGGCACGGGATATGTTTCCAGCCATCCAGTGGCCACTTCCACCATTGTAAGCACGTAGCGCTTACCATCGCGGGCTTGTGGCAAGGTGATATAATCAACCTGCCAGGCCTCCCCGTCTTTAGACTTTTGCCACCGCCATTCCTGCCAGAGGGCTTTCATTCGCTTGGCCTGCTTAATCGCAGCACATGTTTCACATTCATGGACAACCTGCGCGACAGCATCCGTGGTTAAGTCCACCCCTCGATCCCGAGCCCACCTG
>VXAV01003310.1:73370-98337 GCA_013399715.1 Alectura lathami
CCCCCACTGCTAGAGGCAGTCTTGAGGCGTGGATTTGAGCGACCGTCTCGTCCCAGCCAACCTCTCAGAACTACCTTCATCCTCAGCCTCCCTCACTTGCTCCACCACCTCCAGAGCCACGTACTGGTTGCACAATGGCTCCCGGGCAGGTAAGGTAGGCTTGGAGGAGTGGGTCCGCCTACCCTTCCTAGTAGGGACCTGTTCCCACTCCCCCCTGTCTCCTGGGCCCTCCCATTCCAATTGACCTTGAGAGGGCAGGGGGATCCACCACTACTCGTGGAGCATCCTCCCAGTACTTTTCTCTCAGCTGCAGTAGAGAGGAGATCCACCTATTTCCATCTTGCAGTACTTGATCGCTCTTAACTTTTCTACCTCCTCCTTCAGCTGGGCCACTAGGCTGAGCAGGTCATCCACCTGCTCACACCTCAGGCAGCAGCTACCTCCGCTACCCTCCGGCAGCAGCACCAGACTCAGGCACTCCCCGCAGCCCGAGACCCGGACCGCCGCACGCACACGCGCGGTCTCTGTCTGAGTCGCCGCGTTCTTTTTGGCAAGGGCTCTCCGCCGGGTAGCCACCGTGGCCAGGTCTGGAGCTACCGGAGAGCAGCGACCGGCGGTGCTCTGCCCTCTGACGGGTGGAGAAGCGCTCTGCGCCGCCTGCTCGCCCTGCCTGCGCGAACTGCCGCACCCCGCCCCTCTGCCGTGCCGCGCCCGGGTTGCCCGTCCCGTTCGCCCCGCGGCTGGGTCGCCGCGCTCCCTGCGGGCCGCCTTTGTACGGCCGGGGGGAGACGCCGGCACTCCTGGCTCCGTCCAATCCGCCTCAGAGCCTCCGCGNTTTTTTGCCGCGATCGGGACCCTCGAGCACGGGGCTCCGCTCCTCAGCTGATCCGCTCGAGGTCTGCCCAAAATGGCATATCCTGCATTGATGGTGTTTTCAGACCAGGGAATGAAGATTTTAGACCTGTAAAGTTTGCTTGAGTGCTTGGTGCAAGTCTTGGAGCATATGTTTAAGTGTGGACCTGTAAAGTTTGAACCTCCGTGTGTCTAGCAGTGCAAACATTCCTTGTAACAATGCTAACACTGAAAGCTCGTGTCACATGAGAAAACTTCAAATTATATCATGTTTCCCAAAACTTTGAAAAATTCAGACCATATAGGCATTCTCAGTGCTGAGTATATGTACTGTGGTAACAGTACAAATAACTAGGAAAAAGATGTACGTAATGAAAAGCAGGGCAAATCAAAATAGATTGGGTTGCAGATGCTGGGCTTACTTTTACTCACAGTCCAGCTCATCACTAGCACTGCCTTAGTACTTCCTCCTTTTGACCTTCTCTTTTAGGCCAAGCTGGTGTCCTTGAGTGATGCAGCTCACTTTACACCTTGGCCTAATTACAGCCAGATGAGCAGTGTGTGGAATATGATAACGGTCCACAGCTTTATCATAGGTGAAAACAGGCAGAGTAATCGTTTAGGGTGGCTGAAGTAGGTAAGGCTAGGAGTAATGAGATGGAAAGTTTAGATTGAATATCAAGATAAAATTACCCACAATATGTTCTTTTAGGCAAGGGGACATATTAAGTCTCAATTAATTGTAGTATGATCTAATAGCACCACAGCTACTGACAGCATTATGGTCTCTTGGTTTATTAAATCATCTTTCAAAGAAACTGATGGAAGCCTGAACTGTACAAACCACTGGTAATTGTAATATAATGACTAATCCCATGATGGACCCGGAGTGGAATAAATAGGCAATTTCCATGTAGCTCATAAGAAGACACTGTACCAGGCAGAGATCCGTACCACCAAGATCCGTGTCTGTGCAAAGGTCTTTGATGGCATTTTCAAGGCTGCCCAAGGAATGTAGGAGCCCTAATGCTCTTTTCAAAATTAGCATGGTAATTTAGGCACATAAAGCCTACTGTATCACCAAGTGAGAATTAGATTGGTGAAGCTCCCTCTCTTAAAAGTTTGTGGGTATGAAGTGCCCATCTAAGTACGTGCATTCATATTTTTGTGGAGTAATGCAGGCAGACAGAGGTTTGCTTGTTCTTCACAGCGCAGCACTAACAGAAAGCTTAATGCAGAATAAATTAGGCCCCTGTGCATTTTTTGGCATATTAAGAAGAGTCTTACCTGTGATTTATAGTGTAAGCAAACCCTATACCACACTGAAATTAAGATGGTGACTCCCTAAGTAGCATTTTGTGGTATGTTTCCTTCTGAATGTGTGCTCTGATGACACTTCTGCTACATGAATCAATGTATGTCACCATCAAATATAATACGCCTTCAATTTAGAAACTAGTTAGAAGTGGATGAATTTCCAGCTCTGAATCTCTGTGTCTCTGCCACAAGCCTCAATGCTATAGAAATCCAGAGCATCCAAGGGTATTATTGCAATTTGCATAAGTAGAAAACACAGTGATTAAAAGTTATCAAAGAAAGCTATCTCTCAGTTGTCAGTTCCACAGGCAGCTTCCAGTGATGTCTTTCCATCTTCATAATAATCTCCATGAGTTCTTGCTAAGAGCTGCATTGAGGTAACCTGTCATTTACCCTGTCTTTCACCAATTTAGCTGAAAGAGATGCACCAGCTGCGATCAGTTGGAATCAGAGTTGCTGTGTTGCAAGGCATCGCTACAGCTGCAGGAAAAATGTACAATTTGGAAGATATGAATCCAAAGTCATGGAAAAAAACAGAGCTACACCACTCATAGCACCCTACCATCTCTGCAGGAGAGGAAAGATCAGTCTCCAGCGTGTTTGGCACGTGTAGGCACATGGGGCAGTATATGGGAAGGTGTTCCTTGTCCAAATGGCTGCTTGTCTTCTTATGGTTTCTGCTGGCCTCTGGCGTGGAAGCAGGGAGGGGAATAGGATCCAAAAAATGTCACGGTTTGCACATGCAGGTGGATCTGGAAGACCTGGTGTTTTGTTGACGGGCAATTCCTCGTCTTACTCAGTTTTCCCAATTTGTAATAGTGAGTGCCACAAAAACCAAGGAGGTGTTATAAAGCTCCCTTAGACAAGATGACGTCATTTCCAGGCTACATGTGGTTTGGAGGACACAAGATGCCATTATCAGTCAAATATGATGTTTTAAAGTAGAAAATGATAATAGAACACAGTCAGTTCTTTCCTCAGCCATGTTTCTCTATTTTAGGAAAATTATCCTGACACATATGTTCTCAGGTAGCCGGACTTCTCTTTCCCACACAGAAGATTTTTTTTTCTTTTTTACCCTAATCTCCCACTGCAAGAGTTTCTGGAACTGAAACATAAATTACATTTTTTTTTTTTTCTTCCAAAAAGAAACATAATTTGCTGAGACTACAAGTGAGATAAGCTCTCCTGACAACACTCAGGAGAAGACAGAATGATTCTGTGGGCTGCAAGTCTTGCAAATGTCCTTCACTCAGACACATATCTCCATTGCCCGTTTCATTACCCTTCTTCTAATGACTGATATTTCTGAGTGTTAAATACCCCTGTGACAAGGTTGTCTCAATTGCTGGGGCTTCTTGGAAACCTCAGCTTATGAACAGCTAATGCATTCTTGAGGCTAAGNTGAATATCAAGATAAAATTACCCACAATATGTTCTTTTAGGCAAGGGGACATATTAAGTCTCAATTAATTGTAGTATGATCTAATAGCACCACAGCTACTGACAGCATTATGGTCTCTTGGTTTATTAAATCATCTTTCAAAGAAACTGATGGAAGCCTGAACTGTACAAACCACTGGTAATTGTAATATAATGACTAATCCCATGATGGACCCGGAGTGGAATAAATAGGCAATTTCCATGTAGCTCATAAGAAGACACTGTACCAGGCAGAGATCCGTACCACCAAGATCCGTGTCTGTGCAAAGGTCTTTGATGGCATTTTCAAGGCTGCCCAAGGAATGTAGGAGCCCTAATGCTCTTTTCAAAATTAGCATGGTAATTTAGGCACATAAAGCCTACTGTATCACCAAGTGAGAATTAGATTGGTGAAGCTCCCTCTCTTAAAAGTTTGTGGGTATGAAGTGCCCATCTAAGTACGTGCATTCATATTTTTGTGGAGTAATGCAGGCAGACAGAGGTTTGCTTGTTCTTCACAGCGCAGCACTAACAGAAAGCTTAATGCAGAATAAATTAGGCCCCTGTGCATTTTTTGGCATATTAAGAAGAGTCTTACCTGTGATTTATAGTGTAAGCAAACCCTATACCACACTGAAATTAAGATGGTGACTCCCTAAGTAGCATTTTGTGGTATGTTTCCTTCTGAATGTGTGCTCTGATGACACTTCTGCTACATGAATCAATGTATGTCACCATCAAATATAATACGCCTTCAATTTAGAAACTAGTTAGAAGTGGATGAATTTCCAGCTCTGAATCTCTGTGTCTCTGCCACAAGCCTCAATGCTATAGAAATCCAGAGCATCCAAGGGTATTATTGCAATTTGCATAAGTAGAAAACACAGTGATTAAAAGTTATCAAAGAAAGCTATCTCTCAGTTGTCAGTTCCACAGGCAGCTTCCAGTGATGTCTTTCCATCTTCATAATAATCTCCACGAGTTCTTGCTAAGAGCTGCATTGAGGTAACCTGTCATTTACCCTGTCTTTCACCAATTTAGCTGAAAGAGATGCACCAGCTGCGATCAGTTGGAATCAGAGTTGCTGTGTTGCAAGGCATCGCTACAGCTGCAGGAAAAATGTACAATTTGGAAGATATGAATCCAAAGTCATGGAAAAAAACAGAGCTACACCACTCATAGCACCCTACCATCTCTGCAGGAGAGGAAAGATCAGTCTCCAGCGTGTTTGGCACGTGTAGGCACATGGGGCAGTATATGGGAAGGTGTTGCTTGTCCAAATGCCTGCTTGTCTTCTTATGGTTTCTGCTGGCCTCTGGCGTGGAAGCAGGGAGGGGAATAGGATCCAAAAAATGTCACGGTTTGCACATGCAGGTGGATCTGGAAGACCTGGTGTTTTGTTGACGGGCAATTCCTTGTCTTACTCAGTTTTCCCAATTTGTAATAGTGAGTGCCACAAAAACCAAGGAGGTGTTATAAAGCTCCCTTAGACAAGATGACGTCATTTCCAGGCTACATGTGGTTTGGAGGACACAAAATGCCATTATCAGTCAAATATGATGTTTTAAAGTAGAAAATGATAATAGAACACAGTCAGTTCTTTCCTCAGCCATGTTTCTCTATTTTAGGAAAATTATCCTGACACATATGTTCTCAGGTAGCCGGACTTCTCTTTCCCACACAGAAGATTTTTTTTTCTTTTTTACCCTAATCTCCCACTGCAAGAGTTTCTGGAACTGAAACATAAATTANTCCTGACACATATGTTCTCAGGGAGCCGGACTTCTCTTTCCCACACAGAAGATTTTTTTTTCTTTTTTACCCTAATCTCCCACTGCAAGAGTTTCTGGAACTGAAACATAAATTACATTTTTTTTTTTTTCTTCCAAAAAGAAACATAATTTGCTGAGACTACAAGTGAGATAAGCTCTCCTGACAACACTCAGGAGAAGACAGAATGATTCTGTGGGCTGCAAGTCTTGCAAATGTCCTTCACTCAGACACATATCTCCATTGCCCGTTTCATTACCCTTCTTCTAATGACTGATATTTCTGAGTGTTAAATACCCCTGTGACAAGGTTGTCTCAATTGCTGGGGCTTCTTGGAAACCTCAGCTTATGAACAGCTAATGCATTCTTGAGGCTAAGTGGGATAATTACATTTTCTTCAATGGAATTAATTAGATGCTGAGACCATTATCACAATTATCATATTAAACTTTTGCTTACTGTCCCTTAGAATTACTTCCAATCTGCTTTAGACACTAAAAAGCATGAGGCTATGCGGCAATGACAGCCATGCTGAGAGCTTCCTTAGTGCCGTCATTGCCAAGAGAAAGGGTGCCAAAAGGTCTGATCTTCTCCAAGGAGAAGTCTAATCTGGATTAATCCAAAAGAAAACAAGAAGATGAAAAAGGCACGGAATGTTGGCAGCCCTAGCAAAACAAATTCACAGACTATTCTCCAGTATTTCTGGAGGGTCGTTCAGGTTGAGTTTCAAGCGACATTTATGGTGATACATCAATGTCAAACCACATCCACTGGACAACTTGATTAGACTAAGGATTCTGTCTCAGTATAGCCAACTTCCTGAACTCAACTCAGTATGTTATATTGTTAAACTGTAAGCCATTATGTCTAAAAGTATTTAAGTCTTACTTTACTCTGTGAGTTGCAAGAGAGAAAAATAATGAACGAGGGGGAAAAAAAAAATAAAAGGAAATTCTAAACTGCAGTTTGAGGACTAGACATGTCTGAGACCTCTCAACATGAGTGAACCTGAGTGTTTTTGTCTGCATAACTGTGATGGAGCATAAGTCCCTTGGAATTTGGAAAAGCAGGTGATCAGACGCGTCCAGATCTTGACAGCCTTATTTGTTTTCCGTTGGGGCAGGTCCTGAGCACCTTACCTTTTGTTTAAATAGATGCAGGTAAATGCATTATTTTCAGCTGAAACTTGAGGGCAGAGAGCTAAGCAATCTCTTCTGGACTTACCTATATCATGTACCAAATCTGTGGCAGAGACAGAAAATAAACCATAGAGGTCTTCTCATCTGTAATTCATCTTTCTGCTGTCAGCCTAGGACCTTGAAGATCCAAGTATTGCATGTAATGAACCACCACTCTTCAGAGTCAAAAAACAAAGTCACCCTGAGTTCTTCCAGAGCACAGCTAAAGCTCTGTGGGCTCAGTACCTCATGTTTTGCATTGGAGCTTCAATACTGAACAAGCTTCACATGTAAGAAGAAACTCTCAGTAGCAGCTTGGCTTCTTGCGCAGCAGCATCATGTGACTCTGCACAACAGCCCAGAAACCCTGATGAGGACCTTGGTGAATCTGACTCCAAGCTGGCTTTGCAGCCCAGCTCAGACTAACTTGGCTCCTGCTGTCGTTCTCAGTGCTTCCCACGCCTGCCGTGTTGACTTTGGCATCACCTACCTCCAGTGCCCAAATCTCATAAAACCTAAAGGTGGTCCCAAACCACAACATTTAGTTTTGGATCAAGATTTGAATTTCTGAGCATATGTGAATGTATGATTTCTATTTGGCCTGCCATCGACATGAAGTCACACTAAAAAGTGTGCATACAGAAGACAGGCATTTTCTGATTGTTCATAAAAGGTTTTGAATTCATTGGTACATAATTTCTGTACCAAGCAGAAACAGTAATAATCCTGTATTTCACTAATTTCTGTAAATACAACAGGTTTTCAACAGAACAGTAATAGGAATGAAGCCCCATTTTGCTCAGAGTTAAAACTGGTATTTGACTCCAAAATCTAAACAGGCGGAAGAGAGGTAAAAATAATCCTATATTACAGAGGGGCTTACTAACATTTTCAAGGTTAGAAGACAATCTGCTACAACACTGAGAGCAGGACCTGTAACCCAATGTTTCATTAAGAAGGCGGAAGACATTAATAGAACAGAGGATATTGTCTTTTGGCAAATGCTATGAATCAATTTATTTTTTGCCTAGGTACGTATTCATGTGAAATTGGCTAACTTTCCTCTCTGTCAAATGTAATCCATATGGTTCTGGCAGCATCTGTTTTGTTTCACTTGCTAGAGCTGTGGGACCCTAGACTCTGTAAGGTCCTTCCAGTTCAAAGAATAAAAGCTCCCAGGAAAGCTAGCCAGGAGTCCCTGTTTTTACAATAGATTGCTTGGCTTGTTGCATTGTGTTCAGCCAAACATTTTTTTTTAATAGAATTTGAGAGCACTCTGTGAATACCACGTACATGAGTTAACAGCTTCCCTTGGATGTCTCCTTCTAGGGTCTCTCATTTGATTTGATCTTGTTTCAGGTAAATAAAAATAACAAAGTAGAAATGGCCTTTGACCCACTAATTAATCACTTGCTTCTGTTAACTATGCCTCCGTCAGTGTTATTAAGTGGCAGCATCTGAGAGTAAACAGGCATCCATTTAAAGCAGCTTAAGTGCCATCTGTCCTTAACTTGCTAAGGTTCTTTTGCCATTTGGAGTTGATCCTTTCACCTTTTTATTTTTTTCTAGGAAGAAATTCGCATGGGGTATGATTAAAATACACATCTGGCCAACCCCTCTATCTCTGCAGCTGTTTGAAAGCACTCAACGGTTGTAAGCAAGTGTGGTTACAGATGTACAGTTTATCTCTCAGTGATCAGAGTAACAAAGACAGCAATTTCTGTCACATGCGGAGCAGTGGCGATTAGAAATAGTTAACATATCGAACATTAGCAGGCAAGTATTTACTCATGCAATCCCAATGATGTCTTGCAGCAATTAAGTATTCCTTCCAAGAACAAGCCTGGAGGGTAACTACTTGGTAGTGCTCTTTCTGTTGGATCACTGAGGTGCATGGTTTGAAGACTTATTCATCACTCCCTTCTTATGTCATGCATTTTGTCCTACACAAATAATCAGATATATTTTCCACCTAGATGCCATGTAAGTAAAAAAGAAACAACAAAAGAAGATTTATTTCATTGATCCACCTCTGAGATGGGGGTGAATTACTTCTGCAGGTGAGGTGATGGATGGAGAGCCTTACAAATATTTGTGTGACATGGTTGTACCCCATTCAATCCTCTAGTTGCATCTTACTCCCTAAAATGTGATCTTTCTATTGCTAGATTGATTTTTTTTTTTTTTTTTTTTTTTTTTTTCCCTGTCAGGTTACCTGGCACAAGTCTCATGCTGATAGTTTCTAATTAACGTGTAGGGTCAGCTTTTGGTTAACATTACAGTACTGCTAGCTGTAACAGGCATGATCTGTGATGATACACGTGTGAAGAGTAGATTAGGCCAAGTTTTAGACAGTATAGCTTAAATTTCAGATTTCAGTGTGATTAGCTGTATTTCTTTATATTTTGTAATGCCAACAGCTTCACTTCCAGAATTTTTCCTGTTCAGGTTTTTCAACTAGTAGCGGCCCAGACATTCAAATTTACCATCTCCTTCATTCACTCTCCTGCACTAAAATCCTTTGATGAATAAATCTTCAGATTCTTGCTAAGAGCACTCTATACTTAAAAGCACTGCAGCACAGTATGATGCTGCTGCTGTGTGAGATCTTCTCCTAGCTCATTCAAGACACTTTCTAGATGAGTATCTGCCATAGGAACAATAGAAAAATAAAACTTTTAAAGACACATTTGGCTCTGCAGCATATCTTGGGAACAGCTGGTCATAAGAACTAGGCAGTATTGTGTTAATATTTATTGATATTAGAAGTAGAGATGGATGAGATTCTGGCAATATTGATGTATTCTGGTGGAGATGGGACTTACAGCATTTGGCAATTTTAAGGGCAATGGGCCCATACCTTCTTGATATTAAACAGGACCAAAGGATTTTACAGGTCTACCCATAAGTCATTGTTGTTCTCAATGATTTTTATAGTCTTTAGGCTTGATTAAGGTTGAGTAGAACAATACCAGCTCCTCAAAAACCTTGCAAAAGTATAGCCATTGTTGCTTCTTTGCCACAAGCTACATTCAAAAGTGCCAAAGATGTTTAAAAATCTGTTTATTCACCATACGGAAGTGGAAAGTAGTAACATTGGTGGAGTTTCACAGGCTGTTAAAATGACCTCTGTAAAAAAAAAAAAAATGGTCAAGTTTATGGAGCTGCAGTAATGTTAATTGAACAATCTCTCAGGTGCTTTGGGATCTGGAGGTGAAAGGTGCTATGTAAATGTCAGTCGTCATCTGCTGGAGCACTGCATCCAGGCTGGGAAGCACAGCCTGCCAGAGACATTTCAACAGGGTGTTAGGAGTGGTCTTCTTGAGAAACATATTGCACAAGATGTATGGATCTTTGTTCAGCAGAATCATATAATTCTGGTTACTATAAATCACCTGAAACGCTTTCATTTATCCCCTTTTTTATCTAATTTTCTCCCAGGTTTTCTTTATTATTTGAATAAATCAAACCAAATAGCCATATACTAACATGCTTGTTTATATGAAAGACGAATGATCCCAGCTCTATAAAGATTTTTAACTGAAAATAACAGAGCTGAGTGAATCATTTAAGCTGGAAGGTTTATTTTGTTATGAGTTGCTCTTCTTGGTTTGTGAAATGTTTATGAGCTAATCACAACATTCTCACATGTATCCCTTATTGAAAACAACCTGTGAAGTAATGAATAGCTCACAAAGAATGTGGGGAGGACATTCATTGCTGAGACTTCAAAACACACACTGAATCTATTACTTACACCAGTCACCTGGTTTTCTCGCTGCTTCCTGCAGCTGCATTACTCAATTAATTAACCATCAGAGTGTGAATTTTGAGTATTGCACCCTGTATGTGGTTTGATGGTTGCTCTCAGGAATAATCAGTGCTTCAAAGGACTTGAATGTAGGCCTAAATAAGCAAGGCAGTTGAGGGGAGGGGATAGGCTATAAAAACTGTTCTGTATGCATGTGATTTTTTTTTCAGTGACTATTTGTGACTTTATGTTCCAGGTTTGCTTTTCCACTGGCTGCAACTTCCTAAAAGTGAGTGCAAAAACAAAGAAGGGACTATCCTTCTATCTGGCAAAAAAAACCTTTCCAGGGGAAACAAGCAAACATGAGTTCATTTATTTGAACACATTCAGGATATTTTTCATGCCATATATCACAAAGAAGGGGTTCCCCTTTCTCTCTGTAGGGAGAACAGGCAGTGGTAGAAGAAGGAGATGTGAGGTGGCTGGGTAGAAAGAATGTAGTAAGGCTTGGGAATGGCGGAAAGGAGCTTTCTGCTCAAATTACAACATATGGGAATGCTGGGGGAAGTGAATGATTATCTAGTGATGGATCTGAGTGCTTTCTTCAACACAGACTCCTTCAGAGAGCAGTTTGAGTTCTCTTGACACTGTCTTCAGGAGAAGTCTTGAAAGCCAGGTACAAGATAACCTTTGTGAAGGGCTTCTCACCTCTCACTATTCCCCCTTGCCAGCTCTGTGATCTGTTCACGTCTTCCTGATCTCTGTTTGGAAATGAGTATCTTCTTGTTGTCCCCTTTAGCTCCTACTTCATAACAGCAAAATGAAACTTTTGAGGTATTTGTGTCTTCCACTTCGGTTTCAAACAAGAACTATGTGAAGTCCTTTCTCATGTGACATGCATTTCCAAGTTTTCTTTAGGTAACAATATGATCTTGATGTAATTTAATTTCTGAATTGCTGAATTGAAGAATTTTTTTTGTCTTATATATTCGTACAGTTCTGCACATATGAAGAACATCTTGTACCAAAAGGATCACAGAATCACAGAATCACAGAATGTTAGAGATTGGAAGGGACCTCGAAAGATCATCTAGTCCAATCCCCCTGCCGAAGCAGGAACACCTAGAGCAGATCGCACAGGAACGCATCCAGGCGG
Organism: Alectura lathami; assembly: GCA_013399715.1. Taxonomy (NCBI): domain Eukaryota; kingdom Metazoa; phylum Chordata; class Aves; order Galliformes; family Megapodiidae; genus Alectura; species Alectura lathami. Next base: position 84,817 of record VXAV01003310.1, read on the forward strand.
GTTTTGAATGTCTCCAGAGAAGGAGACTCCACAACCTCTCTGGGCAGCCTGTTCCAGTGCTCTGTCACCCTCACTGTGAAGAAATTTCTCCTCATATTTAAGCGGAACCTCCTATGTTCCAGCTTGCACCCATTGCCCCTTGTCCTGTCACTGGGTGTCACAGCGAAGAGCCTGGCTCCATCCTCCTGACACCCACCCTTTACGTATTTATAAATATTAATGAGGTCACCCCTCAGTCTCCTCTTCTCCAAGCTAAAGAGACCCAGCTCCCTCATCAGGGAGATGCTCCACTCCCTTCATCATCTTGGTGGCTCTGCGCTGGACCCTCTCCAGCAGTTCCCTGTCCTTCTTGAACTGAGGGGCCCAGAACTGGACACAATACTCCAGATGCGGTCTCACCAGGGCAGAGTAGAGGGGGAGGAGAACCTCTCTCGACCTACTAACCACACCCCTTCTAATACACCCCAGGATGCCATTGGCCTTCTTGGCCACGAGGGCACAGTGCTGGCTCATGGTCATCCTGCTGTCCACCAGGACCCCCAGGTCTCTTTCCCCTACATTGCTCTCCAACAGATCAGAACCCAACTTATCCTGCTTCCTGGGGTTGTTCCTGCCCAGATGCAAGACTCCACACTTGCCCTTCTTCAATTTCATTAAATTTCTCCCTGCCCAGCTCTCCAGCCTGTCTAGGTCTCGCTGGATGGCAGCGCACCCTTCTGGCGTGTCAGCCACTGCTCCCAGTTTTGTTAAAAAAAAACTTGCTGAGGGTGCACTCTATCCCCTCATCCAAGTCGTTGATGAATATATTGAACAGCACCGGTACCAGTACTGAACCCTGGGGAACCCCACGAGGTACAGGCCTCCAACTAGACTCCATCCCATTCACCACAACTCTCTGGCTTCTTTCCTCCAGCCAGTTCACAATCTATCTCACTACCCGATCGTCCAGACAATCACATTTTGCTTTCCAATGCAGAGGTACATATCTCAGCAAAGTCAGCTGGGAATAGACCAACCTGTAAGTATCCTTACAAATTTTGTGTATTTAGTTGTGTGTTTTTGTGCTGATAGAGCATGGTTCTGTTTCAGAAAGAAATAAAAAATTACACATGAGAATTATAATTATCTAGCAAAAACAGAGATACAGGAAACAGTGGCTATTTCTGGAATAGTCTTTTTGGAGCAGAGTTGTTTTGATTTGATCTGTGTAATAGGAAGTTCAAGAAAAGTGAAAGAAGACAGAAAATATACAATAGTTTATATTGTTATAAAACACATTGCTGAAAAAGTAGCTTACGTGTACCATATTTTTTTTGACAGTAATAATCCCATTTGAGGACTGAGTAGTAGCTAACATACCTGTGCAACATCTTCATTTTTTTTTTTTTTTTCTGTAATTTTCCTTTTTTTTTTTCTTATATTCAAGATCCAATTTTTCCATCTTATGAAAAAGACTGAGAAGTTGTTTAACTAATGAAAAAACCCTGAAAATTATAAATTCACTCAGTAAAAGCATATTCATTCACAATATGTTATGAACATAAGATAGTAATTTAAAAATTAAGGGAAAATAAGAAACCTCCTCTCTGCCCACCAATCATTGATCTAAGCACCTATCTCATGGGCAAGTTTAGAGAGTGAAGCTGACAGCAGACACCTTTGTGAAATGATAGGGATATATGTGATATACACCTGTGGCTTCCCAGTCTTGGTAAAAGTGATGAAACCAGAGCAGATTTTCCTGGAGCACTTTCATGTCATAGTGTCAGGTGAGACCTTAGCACCAAAGCTGGTTAAATTCTCATCAAGAGTTTTAAGTCTCCTTAGATAATATTGAAAATTGTGATCACTTCAAGAAATTATATGAATATAATAGGAAGGTGAAAGAAAAAAAATGGGCAATAGTTTTCATTGATTATAACATATTTTTTTTTTCTACGTGTAGATTTAAAGGAGATTAGTCATAATTTTTTAAGTCTTTTCAAAGTTTGTATGCAGCCATATGTTATTAAAAAGTGTCCAAAATAAAGTCAGACTTGGTAAATGTCTTAAAATTTCCTTTTTCACACAAACATTAATTCATAAATTACCATGGATTTAGCTGAATAACCTGCCAACATCAATATGATCTTGTGTCACTTATATTCTATGGGAATTTGTATTGCTCATACTGGAAGGACAAACCTAAATGCCAACATTAAGTGTGCACTAATAAACCCTAATAGAGTATACGTGTTGAGTAATCCCCCTTCAAAAATGTGTTATCATACAGAGATATAAGCTTAAACTTCGAAATGCACTTTCACAAACTTGTCAGAAATACATGAACTTGTGAGAATTTCCCTTACTTTCTGGTGTCATTCCCAATTCTCAACACGAACACCTTGTCTAGAACACTTTATTCTCTGCACCTCCTTTCCCATCAGAAGTAGGGGAGGGTAGCTCAGCAGATATTTCCAAGTGACAATGATGATGTCAGACCAAAGTGTCTTTATCTCCCTCTATTGTTTACTATAGTTAACAAATCACTATATTCTTTATTTCCAGGCTCTGCCCCTTCCCACCTGCAGGAAGCCACCCGGAGGTTGATAGCAATGATTTTGCCCCTATTTCTGCCTCCAAAAAAAGCCAGCCCTGAAGGATAAGATAATAAGGCCGCTAGTCTCAGCTATATGGTTATCCTGTGTTAATGTCGCCCACTTGCCCTGGAGTGCAGAACTTGTAACTATTACATGACTTTCATTTTTACATATGTAAGGAAAATGCCTTGATTCCCACAAGCTGTCAGTTAATGTTACAATGCTTTAACTGTGAGGCTGCAAGCATCACCCACTCCTTAAAATGCTAATGATCTGCCTCAGATCTCTGATCACAGAAGCCCATGAACTGGACTGTTTTATAGTCTCCTTATATTTTTACTTATAGCAATGGTCTTGTTCTGTGTACTTTTATACTAGCTCACTAGATAGACTGAAAAAAAAAAAAATAAAAAAGCTTTCCTCTAAATATTTCTAAGTAATAGAGGGAATGAAAGAAATAAAACAACATGGGGAAATTAGAGTGAAATATACTACAGAGGCAGAGATCAGCTCTAGGTAATCTGCTTGCAGTGCTTAGCCGTACAGAGCTCTCAGGTCCATGTCTGATGCTGTCTATCTTGTGTCACTGAGAGGCAAAAAAAAATGTTCTCTCAGAATCTGCAAATCTGTTTCTAAGGTTCAGATTCATTGTTCAATGTTAAGGATCATGTCTATGATATGGAAAGTTTAGTTTGCTGATGCAGCTGAGGTTACCAAACAAAAACCACTTCCGTGTCCTTTATCATTCTAACTTCCTCCCCCGGAAATAAATGTCTTTTTGTAAATATGAAGTATCTGATTGTCATCTTAGGGTTAGGTGTTGAGCAACACACACACATAGAAACTTCAAGAGACTCAGTGAAAAGTAGCTCCAATATAAACCTCCGTATGTTTGCAATCCAGACTAAGTCAGTGTTTGGAGACATGTTTAGTGAAGGTGAAAAGTAAAATGTGGCGTTACTCATTAAGTGAAAGATAATAACAACTGAATCAATAATCATGCTCTAGGATGCTGCTAGGATGTTTTGGGTGGCCATTGTGGGTATCATCTTTTAGTTTAGTTGTACTTAGTAAGAACAACGCACTTCAAATGCAACAGGTCTTTTATTCATCAAGGGAGCTGGTCACTATTGACACGTCAATTTTTAACCCAGACACCAAAAATACTGTTTTGTGCAAAATGCTGTTACTGTTCTGAGACTCAGTGTCTTTCCCACTTCACAGTGAATGACTGGTCTAAATGGCCATGATTCCTGTTTGATCTGGTGATCACTTGCATATTGCTGCTCAGAATTAAGGCACAAATGAGGCTAAATGTCAACGAGGGATCAACTTCTACTGAACGAGAAAGAAAGAGGGAGAAAGAGAGAAAGAGAAAGAAAGGGAGAGAAAAGCATGCAAGATAGTCACCACCATGAATTCTGTGAAGTCTGCTTCGTCTGCTTCTGTGAGGTCTAGTTCTTCTGATCCATAAATTCCTTCTCCCATGGTGGTGAGGGGAGAATGTCCTCTTGTCCTGAATGGCTGCACCCGCCTTCATACCTGAGTCCCATTTGGGCAGGCCTGGCAGCTGTCACCTCCACAGTGGCCAATTTGGGCAGTTTCTGGAAGGGAATGCTGTGGCAACTGACACATCCTACCCATCTAAGGCGCCTGTATGTGGGGAGTTCTGGAAAGTCCATGGCTGAGCAGGGAGACTTCTATTGTTCTTGCAGAGGTTTATCGCTGGAGGCATCAGTCAATTCAAAAAGACCTGGTGCCTGAGACACTGAGCAACCCACAATGGCTCACTGCTGTCACACTTAGCTCCATGTTTGCAACTTAGAAAGGCTTAATGCTTGAGACAGTTAGCCTTGATGTTCAGTGTAGGGCGTAGCAACTGACTTGCCACAATTCCCATATCTCTATGCTAATGAACCTAATAATTACATTTCTGTTTATTTATTTATGTATTTTCATGGCTGTGAAGCTTCAAATAAAAGGTGACCTGAACTTGCAAAGCCCAAATGCCTGAATGAATGAGATTCAGTCCAGACTGTCCTTTAAATGAAATATGTTCAAGAAGGTCATCCTTAGAAACAGTGTCAGGACAGCATTGAAAGATGTTGGGATCCTGGTGGTGTGAGATGTGATCCCCTGTTTAAATCTGCAGTGGTTCTAGCAAAAGCTTTGAAGGCTTTGGGATATCTAAATAAAGGAATTGGACTTCATTTCCGGGGGTCTTGTTCTTAGGAGAAAAAATAGACTTCAGGCTGTCTCTCTTTCCTGGGGGAAGTAATTGAGCATCCAGTGTATTTCACCTTCATTGGTTAGGAGAAAAGGTAATAAAAAGTATATTCTATTCCTTAGGATTTTATAGTGTCATTTCAATGAAGTTAGATGTTAACTACTTGCATGAAACACTTTAATGGAACATACTTTTTCCAGATGTGAGAAAATATGCTGCTTGCTGGTTTTCTTTTATATATACATATATATTTCTACATTTCCCTGAGGCTCCTTCTATATTACAGCCATAAACCCAGCCTCAAAACCCAATCACAACAAGTTTGCCATCTTACCCCACTGCAACGTGGTTAACAATTCCTGAGCTAATGGGATCTCACCACACTTCTGTAACAAGGTAGGACATTACAGGGTACCTTAATACCGCTTACAGCTCAAAGATTCAGCAAGATAAGAAGGAATTTGTTAGCACCTCATCAGTCCTACTGGTTCAGTTATACCTAGCCATGTTTTCTGGCTGAGGCTAGCTCAATTTTAATCCAGGTTTTATGTTCACATTGCTCAGCATGCAGCTGTGTGAGCAATCATATCCAAGTGAACAAGGTTCTTTGTGATACCAAAAGTTACAGAATCAAGGGCCTAGCAAAAGTTTGAGTTCTTGTTACTTTTATAGGAGACGAAGTTGTGTTGTAGAAACCAAATTTTTATGAAAGTGGTGGTGTTTGGGTTCATAAGATTTTTCCTTGGAGCATTAGTACTACCTGAGATCACACAGGTCTCTGCCTCAAACTGGTTAATGTATCTCAAATATGGGAAAGGTATAACGAATGGGTCATGTATTTAATACTGTATTTTCACTAGTTTTGGGTGTAGCTTGCAGTGCCATTGAAACTATGGCTGCAAGGACACAGTCCAGGGTTTGACTGTCCGTAGTTCTGAACAAGTGTTGTTTCCAAAATTTAATCTGCAGAAGTATGTGCCCAGGACTTAGGAGTGTGAGCCCTTGAAGGATTTTACTTTTCATAGTTTTCTATTGCCCAAGGCAACACAGTTGCCTAGAAATACTTAATGGTGTTCCACACAAAATCAAATTCTCCTTTAAAGGGTCATTGTTATCTCCATTTTAAGGCTGAACTGGGATTTAAATTTAACTCCATGTTATTGAGATGCAAATCACCTCAGTCTCATAAGTACTGTATGTCTAAACCATATTTTTCATCATGAAACTCCCTTTTTTTTTTTAAGTGTTTCCCCTTTAAGTACATTTTCCCATTAAACTAAATATATGTCTAATTTTTTTCTCCTTCAAAGGCAATGTTCTTTCAACGCCTGCCAGTGTTATTATTTCTCAAAACGAGTTTCATCTTGATCCATAAACATTTTATGCCAAGAGTAATGCCATTTTAAAGACAATAAGTGCCTATTTCTGCCTGAGGCCATTGGAAACCCTGTAAAAGAGGCTGTAGGAATTAAAGACACTTAATCATATTTCCCCATTTTTAACTGTTACTTTTTACACTCAGAAGCAGTTTTTCTATCCTTGCTGAGTCCTATTGAATGCCATAAATCTTAATTAAAGATGTAATTTTTTTGCTTCTTTATGAAATCTGAGTAGAAAGAACATTTCTTTTTTTTTTAAGACCAGCACCGTATGCAGGCTTATAAAACAAACACGACTTTTACGCTTGCAGGGTTTCAAAAACAGTTATTGCTGCCATCATGTTGAATAGGTTCCATAATTATTATTATTGCTGGGTTTTGTATTTTTATTATTATTATGAATGCCTGAGCTTTATATTTTCTATGCACAAGACATCATGGGGAAACAATAACTTACACCATGCGCATATCTGTATGGAAAATGAAGGAAGGATTATAGAAATACACATATCAGCATAGAGATTTGTTTTTAATATACTCATTACAAAGGATCGTATATATATATAGATATACATATATGTATAGGTGCAGGAGTTTTTCAGTTAAGTAGACTTAAATAACAGAGCTTATTTGGTATAAACTTGCATCAGTTCACTGAAGCTAAGAGAATTATATTGCTCTCTACCGGGAGAAGTGCTAGCTCTGATAATGGGATTTCCCCACTCTTCCTCATATTTTTTCCTACTGAGGAAAGTTTTTATCATCTTATCTGTGTTGGTGAGAAGAAATGGGTACTTCATACCTCTCAGGATGAGACCAGATCATTCTGTAGCTGAAATGGAAAACACTGCAAAAAGGTTTTGATCTGAATCCCGTTACATTCAATGGGAGTATTTATGTTGGCTTTTGGTAGCAAGTGGTATTTGCTCTGTCTTAAGGGCACCTGTTGGAGGTATAACATTTGATAGTATCAGTCTGAGTACTAAGGCATTTTAACTGTCTGCTTTGAAGTCACGGAAGATCGACATGCATTCTCCCAGTAATCTCACCATGTTATTTGATTGAGCTGTTCATAGACTAATTACAGCAGATATCATCCACAAATACAATCCATCTATTCCCAGGTTCCAGTCTTGCAGACACTGAGGGAAGCCAAGGACTTCTGTTGGAGGAATTTCAGACTTGACATTTAGGTTAGCTATTTGTCTACATATTAACACACTTGAGGTCCTGTTCATTGGAAATGATACTTCCATTTAAGCTTGGCTCTTTTTCCAAAGGTTTTTCAAATTAATAGCAATATTTCACTATGTTTTAGAAAACAGAATAAAACAAAGGCTAAACGTATTGCACACCAAGGAGTAAGCTGTTAGTCAAAGGTGTGAGCTAGGTTACGAAAATGTGGTTCTTTGGCTGTTAGGCACACGAATAATGTTGTTCCTGTGAGTAATGCAGCAGAAGTAAACAATAAAACATTAATATGAATAAAACCTACCTATGTCTAAGTCTTTGTGGGGGTGCAACATCATGCTTTCACCTTCTGCTGCAAGGTCACTGTATTTCCACACCTGCCAAGTCGACCAACGAGACACCAGTGGCTTTTATTAGATACTCATAGTTACTGCTCCTTAACATAACATGACCTTCCTCAGTGAAGCCTGAATCAAAATGCCATTGATTTACTAGCTGAGAAATGATGTTTCCTCACTCACATGTAATTATTTATTTAAAACATATGTTTACCAAGAAAATCTCTCATTATTTTAGTTACCTATCTCAGCTTTCAAAGTCATTTTAGAAGACAGTAAAAATACAAAGAGAATGTGTCTTCCCATCACTGAGTGCGCAAGTATACCAAATGCATAATTTATTTTGTACATATTTCATCTTAAGGCCATAGTATCTGAATGATACATGATTACTGAATTTGAGAGAAAAACAGGAAGTATTCATTCTCTATTGCAAATCAGTTGTTGCATCTGGTAATTTCCATTTCATGCATGATAGTAATTAAGCTGTTACGACTATTCTACAGCTTTCTAGTGGAGGATCATGATTTTTAACCTTGTTCTTTTTCATAAAGGGTCAAAGAATTCTGACTGGGAAAAATAAAATAAAATAAATTAGCAGTCTGATATATTTTTTTTAAGGGGGCTTAATTTTTGGTTCAAGGTTCATAAAAGAAAGACAAAACTTTCTTCTGTGGATTTCCTGATAAGCACTAGTAGAAGGAATTACTGGAAGCATTGTGGATTCATAGGTGGAGGGAGAAAGAGTACGGAGTGAAATCACAGATTTAGGGAAGCTGGTTTGAGGACAGGCTAGATCAAGATTTGCTAAGTTTTAAAACTCAGATCAACTAAACTGTTTGGGAAAAAAAAAAAATTAAAATCCAAAGATCGTCTTTGCTAGCATTGCTCTAACAGACTTTATGACTTTATTTATGACAAAAACTTGTTAGAAAAAACACTTGACATTGAATATGCTGCCATTTATTTTTCTTGTTTTCGTTGCTCTTTTCGCTTAAGTTCCTGGGACTGTTCCTGTCACAATTTTTGCAGTCATTTCACAGACCTCATTTGGACACCTTCCAGACACTCAGCAGTCCATATAACACAGTCTGAGAAACAGAGGACAAGATAATTTCTCCAGGTTCCCACCAATCCTTTTTGTTATTATACTGTGATATTGCTAGATTTTGGGTGCACAAACGATTTAATGCAGGTGAGCAAGGAAGCAACTCAGGTAATTTTGGGTTATTATAGTTTACTTCAGTTTTTCAGGTCATGACATACCTTATTAAAAGCTGATTGACTGCGGTCTTGATTGACTGTTGTGCCATTTTTTTAAACACTAATGCAAAGAACCCTGAAAATCATATAAATAAACCCTTTTCTCCACTGCCTCTCACAAAAGTTAATTAAGTTTGCTAGTACTTTTCAGTCTTTTGCTTTTTTGTTGTTTTAGAATACACACTAATGCATGTAAATATACATACTTACATACACACATACATGATATTATGTATATAATATGTATATATTATTTGCTAGAACAGCAACACATCCAGGCATGCACAGTCCAAGAGGTTCCTGCAATGTGTAGAGGACAACATTCTGATGCAGCTGGTTCAAGAGCTGACAAGGAGAGGTGTTTCTTTGGACCTTGTTCTTACTAACAAGGAAGTCCTGGTTGGGGATGTGAAAGTCGGGGGGAACCTGGGGTGCAGCAACCATGAGATGGTGGAGTTTAGGATCTTAGTGGAAAGAACAAGGCAAGAAGCAGGACTGCAACTCTAGACTTCAGAAGAGCCAACTCTGACCTCTTCAAAGACCTCCTCTGAGGTATCCCGTGGGCTGGAGTGCTAGAAGGCAAGGGGGCTCAAGAGAGTTGGCTGACGTTCAAACGTCACTTCTTCCAAGCCCAAGGCCAGTGCATCCCTAAGAACAGGAAATCAGATGAAGGTGGAAGGAGACTTGCCTGGATGAGCAAAGAGCTAATGGAAAAACTCAAGGGGAAGAAGGCCTATGACGTGGGAAAAGAGCCTAGCCACCTGGGAGGAATATAGAGGTTCTGTAAGGACCTGCAGGGATGCTACCAGGAAGGCTAAGGCCTGCTTAGAACTTACTCTGGCTAAGGAGGTCACGGACAACAAAAAGGCTTTTTCAGGTATATCAAGAAGAAGAGGAATACTAGGGAATATGTGGGCCTGCTGTTGAATGAGGTGGGTGCCTTGGTAACAGTGGATGCTGAGAAGGCAGAGGTACCGAATGCTTTTTTTGCTTCGATCTTTCTGCCTAGAACTGCCCCTTGGGAATCCCAGACACTAGAGATGGGAGAGAGATTCTGTAGAGGGGATGACTTTCCCTTGCTTGAGGTGGAAAGGGTCAGAGTCTAGAAAAAATCAGTCCTCAGAAATCCATGGGCCCTGATGGAATGCACCCATGGGTGCTGAAGGAGCTGGTGAAATTGTTGGCTACACCACTTACTGCCATCTTTGAAATGTCTTGGAAGATGGGAGAGGTGCCTGAAGACTGGAGGACAGCCAATGTCACCGCGGTCTTCAAAAAGGGCAAGAAGGAGGATCTGGGCAACTGCAGGCCAGCCAGCCTCACCTCTGTCCCTGAAAGGTGATGGAACAACTTCTTGAGAACATCTCCAAGCAATTGGAAGAAAAGAAGGTTATCAGGAGTAGTCAGCATGGGTTCACTAGGGGGAAATCATGTTTGACCAGTCTGTTAGCCTTCTACAAAGCCGTCACCAGCTGGGTAGATGAGGGGAGGGCAGTGGATGTTGTCTACCTTGACTTCAGCAAGGCTTTGGACACTGTCTCTCACAACATCCTTGTAGCAAAACTTAGAAGCTATGGGACAGTTGAGTGCACGGTGAGGTGGACTGAGAAGTGGCTGACTGGCAGAGCCCAGAGGGTTGTGATCTCTGGCATGGAATCTAGCTGGAGGCCTGTTACTAGCGGTGTTCCTCAGGGGTCAGTGCAGGGCCCAGTCTTGTTCAAGATCTTCATCAGTGACCTGGAGTAGGGGCAGAGTCCACCCTCAGCAAGTTCACAGATGCTACAAGGCTGGGAGGAGTGGCTGACACCCCAGCAGGCTGTGCTGACATCAAACATGACCTGGACAGGCTGAGAGCTGGGCACAGAGGAATCTTATGAACTTCAGCAAGGGCAAGTGGGATGATTCCCATGGTGGGAATACGATCATACAGGGCTACAAGTTTTTTAGAAGGGATAGGCAAGGTAGGAGGGGTGGGGGAGTTGCCCTCTATGTTAGGAAGTGCATAGTCTGTGAGGAGCTGCCCCTGAGTGACAGTCAGGAACTGGTTGAGAGCCTGTGGGTGAAAATTAAGGGTGGGACCAATAGAAGGCAGCTGGTGGTCAGGGTCTACTCCAGGCCACCTGATCAAGGGGGGCCTGTTGATGAGGCCTTCTTGCTTCAGCTGAAGGAGGCATCGCAGGCACGGGCTCTCACCCTCATGGGGGATTTCAACCACCTGGATAACTGCTGGGACAACAACACAGCAAGCTGCAAGCGATGCAGGCGGCTGCTGGAATCCATCGACGATAACTTTCTGGTTCAGGTACTGGACAGGTCGACCAGGGGTGATGCGTTGCTGGACCTAGTGCCCACCGGCGTGGAGGAGGTGGTCAAAGAGGTGAAGATTGGAGGCAGCCTGGGCTGCAGTGACCATGCCCTGGTGGAGTTTGTGATCCTGAGGAGCGTGGGCCTGGCAAGGAGTGGAGTCAGGACACTGAACTTCAGGAGAGCAAACTTCAGGCTGTTGAAGGAGTTGTTGGAAGACGTCTCCTGGGAAACAGTCCTTAGGGACAAGGGATCGGAGCAGAACTGGCAGCACTTGAAGAACATCTTCCTGAGAGCACAAGAACTCTCCATCCCCCAGAATAAGAAATCAGGCAGGGGAGGCAGGAAACCAGCGTGGCTGAGCAAGGACCTGCTGGTGAAGTTGAGGGAAAACAAGGAAAATTGTAGCCAGTGGAAGCAGGGATGGGTGGCCTGGGAGGATTACAGAGGTGCTGCCAGGGTATGTAGGGATGGGATCAGGAAGACCAAGGCACAGGTAGAATTAAGCTTGGTGAGGGATGTGAAACACAACAAGAAGGGTTTCTTAAGCTACACAGGGCAGAAGAGGCAGGTGAAGGAGAGTGTTCCCCCTCTGATGAATGGAAAGGGAGAACTGGCCTCCTCTGATGTGGAGAAGGCTGAGGTACTTAANGAAGGCAGAGATACTTAATGAGTTCTTTGCCTTGGTCTTCACTGCTGGTCAGGCAGCCCAGGTCTCTTGTGCCCCTGAAAATCCAAGTGGGATTGGAGGGAGCAAAATCCTTCCCTGTGTAAGAGCAGAGCAAGTCTGAGACCACCTTATGGGACTAAACATCTACAAGTCTATGGGGCCGAATGGGATGCATCCCAGGATCTTGAAGGGTTTGGCTGATGTGGTTGCCGAGCTGCTCTCCATCATATTTGAAAAGTTGTGGCTGTCAGGCAATGTCCCCGGTGACTGGAAAAAGGCAAACATCACTCCCATTTTTGAGAAAGGGAGAAAGGAAGACCCGGGGAACTACAGGCCAGTGAGCCTCACGTCTGTGCCATGGAGCGGATCCTCCTGGAGGAGATGCTAAGGCACATGCGAGATGAGGAGGTGATCCGAGACAGCCAGCATGGGTTCACCAAGGGCAGGTTGTGCCTGACCAATCTGGTGGCCTTCTGTGATGGAATGACAGTATTGGTGGACCAAGGGAGGGCGACGGTTGTTGTCTACCTGACTTGTGCCAGGCCTTTGACATGGTCCCGCACCCTATCCTTATCTCTAAACTGTAGAGATACAGATTTGATGGGTGGACTGTTCACTGGATATAGAACTGGCTGGATGGTTGTCGGGGTAGAGACGGGCACGACATAGATGTTGCAAGTACAGAGAAAAGCAAGCTTTTTTTTTATTATGCTGGCAGATAACATTTTATATGTTATGCTTCTATAGTTTAAAGGAATCAGACTGTACATGTGCCCGTTCTGTATGCTGATTCGTCATTCTTCTACATCCAGGCGGTGTATACGCAGGATCGCATTCTGATTGGTGGTGACGTGATGTGGCGTAGGCTATGTGTACTTCCAAATCTTGTTTTTCTTTCTTCTACCATTGTTCCTGTCTCTTAGCAACACATCCGTATCTTAATTACTAGATCCTATTTCTCTCCATACTGTTCGTACCTTACATTGTTCACTACAGGTACACAACTATGTCTTTCCATTCTGTTTCTTCTAGCTGGTGCCATCCATCCTCCTCCACAGATAGTCACAGCCAAAGGGTTGTAGTCAATGGCTCTACGTCCAGGTGGAGGCTGGTCACAACCGGTGTCCCCCACGGGTCTGTCTTGGGACGGGCGCTCTTCAACATCTTTATTGACGGCTTAGACTGTGGGATCGAGTGCACCCTCAGCAAGTTTGCTGATGACACCAAGCTGAGTGGTGCAGTTGATACCCCTGAAGGAAGGGATGCCATCCAGAGGGACCTGGACAGGCTGGAAAAGTGGGCCCACGAGAACCTGATGAGGTTCAACAAGGCCAAGGGCAAGGTGTTGCTCTTGAGTTAGGGCAATCCCAGGTGTGTGTACAGACTGGGAGAAGAACTCCTTGAGAGCAGCGCTGCAGAGAAGGATTTGGGCGTTGTGATTGATGAAAAGCTGTCCATGAGGCGGCAGTGCGCTTTACAGCCAGGAAGGCCAATAGTATCCTGGGCTGCATCAAGAGAGGGGTGGCCAGCAGGGAGAGGGAGGTGATCGTCCCCCTCTACTCTGCCCTTG
>VXAV01003310.1:108339-132778 GCA_013399715.1 Alectura lathami
ACTGTGTTCAGTTTTGGGCCACTTGCTACAAAAATAGATGGCAAGGCCCTGGAGTATGTTCAAAGATGAATAAAAACAAAGTTGGTGAAGAGGCTGGGGAAACATTGTGTGAGAAGCAGCTGAGGGCACTGGCGCTGTTTAGTCTGGAGAAGAGGAGGCTCAGGGGAGACATCATTGCTCTCTGCAAGACTGTGAAAGGAGGCTGCAGTGAGGCGAGTGTCGGCCTCTTCTCCCAGGTAACAGCAACAGGACAAGAGGTAATGGCCTCAAGCTGGGCCTGGGGAGGTTCAGGTTGGATGTGAGGAAACACTTATTCTCTGAGAGAGTGGCCAGGCACTGGAATAGTCTGCCCAGGGAGTTGCTGGAGTCTCCTTCCCTGGAGGTGTACAAGAAACATGTAGATAATGCACTTAGGGACATGATTTAGTGGCCTAGTGGTGTTAGGTTGATGGTTGGACTAGATGATCTCAGAGGTCGTTTCCAACCTTTATGATTCTATGACTCTCATCAGACCCTTTTTCACTGTTAGTCTGTTTTCTTCAGATGACTTCTGTATCATGATCTTCTCAACTTTTTAAGTGAATTTTCCATCTGCAGATGACGCTGAGATAACATTACCTTGTTGCTTTGGTAAGACAGAAGGAGTTCTGGTCATGTGTAGAAAAAGAGTGTGTTTACAGTTTTGAGGAGTGGTTTAGACCTTCCACCTGAACCTCAAGTCAGGTATGCAAAGGAGATACATGGAAAGGATCTCCCTCAGAAGAATGATTTTATCCCCTGTTTTAATGAAATGAGTGAGTAGATCTCTATGAGACTCATGTGGAGGACTGCTGAGTCCAAATAAAATCACCTGTGACAAATCTGAGAATAACTTCTGAGACTTCTACTGAAGATCAGAGCAGGTCTCAAAGAGACCTTGAAATTTTTTTCTAATAGACAAAATTATCGTAAAAACTACATCACAAGAATCACCACAGGCTTTGGTCTTTGTCCAAAGAGGTGGAGAAAACCTCCTTGGTGCTATTTCAACAGCGGGATGTAAATGAGAATTCGGGAACCTACTGGACATTTATTTCCCATAACAAAGTTATAATAATCTTGGAAAACAAACAAATAAACAAAAAAACAACTAATAAAATCAACAACAACTTGAATGCATTGAAATTTGAAAAGCTCCAAAGGATTTAGATTTTGGTTAATAATGCTGCATGTCAGTTAAGACAAAGAGGAATGTTGTCCTCTGCTGCAGAAATATTTCTGGTCATTGAGAAGTAGTTTGGCTAGGTTTCTCAAACAATCAGAAACTTTCTTGTGCCAAATTAACCACTCTTTTTGCTGATTAATTCAAAGTGAATGCATATGGAGTTAAAAAAGGTATGCACAATATAAGCACAAAAATGAATTTCTACTCAGGAAAATTATGTTGAAGTCACTGTTGAACATTACTGACAATACTATCTTGTGTTCAGATGTTGTAAAAAAATATTAATTAAATACTATAAATTGCTAGGAAAAATAAGATATTCATTCTATAAATCCATGCATTGTCTAAGTTTGGGATTAGTCTCAGAAGTGTATAGGAGAATAGTACAAAAAATGCAGAGGCACAGACTGACTTCCACTTGAGGAGATGCTAGACTGTGGTTTTAACAGTTTCAATTCTTGGACGCCAAAAGAGGAGTATAATACAGTGGTAAAAATGACAAAAATGTTTTTGGCTGAGGAAGTGGGTCGGTAGGAACACCCTTGGCAAATAAAAGGGAAAATATTGCTTCTTGCAATTATTTTCATGGCTTCTATGCGTTTGAATATCCTCAGTCAGTGAATACGTCTCATCATTTTTTTTCAAATCTAAGGCAAGCTTTTAAATAATTAATCTTCTTTGGATGGTGCACTGCTTCTGTGGGGATGTTTTAATTAAAGATGTCCACGCTCTTTAAGTGGAGATCAATCCCAAAGCATTTTGTTGGTAATTTGGTTGAGTACCCAAACGTGCTAAGAATTTTGAGGACCCTTGTCTTCTGTGACAAGTCAAGAAGTAGTGAGAATAGTTTATCAACAAAACATCTGGACAACTCTGATTAGATTATGTCACACTCTTTTTATGCAGCAGTTAAAAATATTTGATATCCAGTATGTTTTGATTATGTAAGGTTCTGCACCTGGGTTGTGGCAATCCCAAGCACAAATAGAGGTTGGGTGGAGAATGGCTGGAGAGCAGCTCTGAGGAGAAGGATTTGGGGGTGTCGGTTGATGCAAAACTCAACATAAGCTGACAAGGTGGGCTCTTGCAGCCAAGAAGGCCAACTGCATCCTGGGCTGCACCAAGAGAAATGTGACCAGCAGGGTGAAGGAGGGGATTCTGCCCCTCTACTCTGCTCTCGTGAGACCCCACCTGGAGTGCTGCATCCAGTTCTGGGCCCCCAACACAAGAAGGACATCAAGCTGTTGGAGGCAGTCCAGAGGAGGGCCACAAAGATGATCAGAGGGCTGGAGCACCTCCCCTACGAAGGCAGGCTGAGAGAGTTGAGGCTGTTCAGCCTGGAGAAGAGAAGGCTCCTGGGGGGACCTGATAGCGGCCTTCCAGTACCTGAACGGGGCCTGCAGGAGAGCTGGGGAGGGAGTCTTTAGAAGGGCATGGAGCAACAGGACGAGGGGTAATGGCCATAAACTGGAAGAGGGGAGATTTAGGCTAGATATTAGGAAGAAATTCTTTCCTGTGAGGGTGGTGAGACAATGGCACAGGTTGCCCAGAGAGGCTGTGGATGCTCCCTCCCTGGAAGTGTTCAAGGCCAGGCTGGATGGGTCTCTGAGCAACCTGGTCTAGTGGGAGGTGTCCCTGCCCATGGCAGGGGGTTGGCACTGGATGATCTTGAAGGTCCCTTCCAACCCAAACCATTCTGTGGTTGCACGATTGTGGTTACTAATTTGCTTGCTTCTCATCTTTCTGTCATTCAAATACTGGTAAGAACAGCTACAGGAAACAGCATGTCAGTGAAATCAGAGCAGAAAAGCACAAAAAAAGTCATCACTGAATACCAGAAAGCATAGTGTAGGTGTGAACTGTAACAGAGAGGCAAATGTAGTGACAAAGTGAACCGTGATACCAAGGATTATATTAAGCCTAAGTGAATGCAAAATAATAATAAAAACTGGTATTGAATATTATTTGGCAGGGTGCTTGAGGAAACATCTTGTTAGGGAAAGTCATTTCTGGTGTATCTGAGAGGGAAAATATGGGACTGAGAGAAGATACCTATGTAAAGGAAAGAGCTCTGAGCTTCAGAAATCATCAGAATGGATGAAGAGAGGAATGCGAAGTTTCGGAAACATGAATTTGATTATTATTTTATAGCCATTAAGAAGCCTTACAAATGAAGAATTATTATATATTTTTTAAATGCATTCTTAGCTAAATATTGTGTTAAAGATATCAGCTGAGATACCCATGTATGTCCCTGAATGCTCTGAAGGTGACACAAA
The DNA here is from genome assembly GCA_013399715.1 of Alectura lathami. Classification (NCBI taxonomy): domain Eukaryota; kingdom Metazoa; phylum Chordata; class Aves; order Galliformes; family Megapodiidae; genus Alectura; species Alectura lathami. Next base: position 111,823 of record VXAV01003310.1, read on the forward strand.
AATGGCTCATATTACATAGATCTAGAGCACTGTGTTTGTATAAAGGGTCTGTCTGACATGTTGAAATCTTAGCTCAAAAATATTTAATCCTACTGTTCACAATCTTTCAACATGCTGGATGCCAAGGTTACCATCCCTTTAGCAGAAATGGCAGAACATTGAGGATGCCCACAGCTCACCAAAACAAATGTGTCTTGTCAGTGCCCCCTTTAAGAGATCATTAACACACATGAATAAGAAAAATACAATAAATCCTTTCCTCTTTCAGTATGAGGATACCCAGCCACTTCTCATCTTCTGCCAGGAAGAGGCTTTGCCTCTTATTTATTCAGTTCTTTCCTGGGTTTTGCCAAAAAATTCTTAACTGTAAAGATTATAAGTGGAACCATTTCTGGCACCCCATTAGCCAGTCTTTGAGTAAAAATTCTCTCATTTTCTTCTGAGGTTCCTGATATATAGAATGCCTTCTGTAGCTAGAGGATGATGGACACCCCTCTACAAATAACTGAGGTAAATCCTGGAAAAAATACATCTTACAGTAAATTCAGGATGTCAGTGAAGTTTGATCTCAAGTGGGGTTTACTTCTGGTTATCGATCAACAGCAGTAATTTGTGTCTAAAAGTGATACAGAGAAAGCTTTGAGGACTAACAAAGGTACAGGAGGAACTCAGAAACAGGAACTGCTGAATGAGCAGAGATGAAATCTCATGGGATTGCTCATCCCATTAAAAACAGATGTGACAGGGAAATGACTACAGTCTCTAAAAAGCAAAGAAACAGAACTGAAAGGACAACAGCTACACAAGAAATGTGTATATGGGCTGACCACATACAAATTTTGGCTGGAAACAACAGGAACTACAAATGAAAAAGGAGCACAGGAGTACCCTCTAACAGGACAAGGATGGACAGAAAAGATCTTTGTTTTATTGAGGGCTCTCACATTCTTTGGAAGGAATTGCTTAGATAATTGATGGTGATGTGAGAGTTGTGTCCTTTGAGGCCTGGTCTTCTGATAGACAAAGGATGTCTTCTAGGACTTCAACAATGTGAATGCTATGCATCTCCTTAGAACACTTTTCCTGCTTATATCACACTTCCTCTTCAGTCCTTGTAATTTTTTGTACCAGCTTGGAAAGGTCTTTGGAATTCAGACTGTTCACTTAGATGTTTATTCAGCATCTAGTCTATAAATTGTTGTTGCAATAAGTAATAAAGACTACTATTACTGCTGTGTATCATTAAGCTACACTAAGCAGAGAACCAAAATTTAAATTGTCCATGTGGGTCTAATTCTGAGCTCACGTGTCAATGACTTTTAAGTTTTAAATTATAAGTCTTTGTGCTTTTTTTTTTTTTTTTTTTTTAAATTCACTAAATCAGCAAATTGCTAAGTTGTTACAGTTTATACCCAATCACATGGCCTTGGCAGTTGCCAAAAATCATGCTTTCTTTCAGAATATGGGGAAAAACATTTTTTTTTTCCAACTGAAATTCATTTGTTGCCCATGCTGCATCCACAGATGCAGGTGCAGTTCACATGGGCTGTTGGTTTCCCTCCAGCCCTGGTACGTTACTAGGCTCATCTCTAGTGCAATCTAGTTGTAACCCCTTCCCCCTTCAAACCTACTCTAAAGCCCTCTCAATGAGCCCTGACAACTCCTGGGCTAGAATCCTTTTTCCCTTTGAGATAGGTGGACCTCAACTGTTGCCAGCAGGACAGGTGCCAAATAAATTGCCCAATGATCAAAAAAAAACACTTTTTTTTTCCAGTGGCACCGCCTCTTAGCCATGGGTTGATCATGGGGGTTTTCCTGTTCCTCTCAGTATTTCTCTGCCACTGAAGAGATCAAGGAAAACACCACCTGCATTCCTGCTCCTTCAACTAACAGCCCCAGTGCCTTCAGGTCTGTCTTGATAGCCCTCAGGCTTCTCTTTGCAACTTCATCAGTGCCAACCTGAACTACAAGAAGTGGGTAGTAGTTGGAGGGCCACACCAGATCAGGGAGCTTCCTAGTACTGCAGCTGACCTGGGCCCCAGGGGGGCTGCAGACTTCCCTGTAGGTAGGGTCCCGCCAGCACATCTAACCCTCTGTTCCCCTCAAGAAGGAGTCCCCTGTGACAATTGCCCTTTTTTTTTTTTTTTTCTTAGCAGAGGCAGTTTTCAGGCATGGGGTTGACTGGCTCGCCTTAAACAATCCCTCAGGCAGACCTTCATCTACATCCTCACTTACCTGTCCCTCTATTTCCAGAGTCTCGTACCTACTGTGCAAGGACACCTGGGAAAACGAAGTAGGCTTGGTGGGGGGGGGGTCCACCTAGCCCTCTGAGCAGGGACCTGTTTCCACTCCTCCCCGTCTCCTGTGTCCCCTCCTTCTGCCTGGTGACAAGAAGTTAGGGGATACACAGCTCTTTGTACCCAGGAAATTCTTAGGGGAATGCAGGTCTGCCCTAGGAGGAAGTTCTCCACCCTTTTGTTGTTCATAGGTGCTTGTTCTCATGCTGGCTGCTGCTGCTGAGCCTGGAATGGAATGAGAACACAAAAGTTATTTAGTTCCCCTCAGAACTGGATCATATGACAAGACCTGTACAGAAATAGGTCCATAAACAATGTGCAGTACTAAGCAGCCAGCCGTAAAAAGTAATTAAAGAGGTAGTCTAAATCACAACTAAGTGCAGAGAATTTTAAAGAGCCTATCTATGCATATTCCTGTCCTTTAGCTAAGGCATTCACAATCACTTGTCAGTTCTTTTAACTACATATTAAATTTTGCCTTTTCTACAGAGTGATCATACATACTAACACAGAGTTCAAATCTGTTCTCTATAATTCATTATTTTGAAAAGATGGGAAGAGACTGCAAATGACTGAGCTGCAACTTGACTTTTTGTCTCATCAAATCTTTCACTAGATATTGTTGGGTCTTCAGGATGAAGGATAACCCTTTGCTCCTCTGTGAAAGCAGCCTCTGAAGTGGTCTCTAAGTTCTCCAGGTTCTGCCTTCCACCATCTCCTACTGTTCAGGTAGACTGTGGACTTATAAATGAAGAAAATTGATGGCATATTGAGCATTATGATGTGGCTGGGAGATGCTCACTGGGGCTCTTCTGATAGCAGTGGAGGTGTTTTACCTTGAGAATTGCCACAGGGCCATGCACAGATAGTAGTTTGACTGCTGGCAGGTGTTCAAACAATAAATTATCTGCTCATTTAACACTACTACACTTACTAATTGTTAACTCATGAGCTGGCTTCGGCCACTGTGATTAACTAAGTTGTGATTTAGCAAATTTCTGTGAGCATTCATAGATCTTATGAGGTCCAAGAAGATGAGTTATCGTCACTTCTTTCATGTGTTTGTCCTCACTTTTTTTTAACATTTTTGGCTAAACTGTTGTTCTGGCTTCGATTTCACATCGTTTTGTTTTAATTCTTTATATACCATTTAACCACACATAGCTCTCCTTTTAACCAACCAATACACACTCTGTTCTGGCCACTTTGGTGTTAATCTAGGATGTTTTGGTCAGACAGTAACTGCCATAAAGCCTTCCCTAAACTTTGCAGGCATGGAACTAATATTTTTCAGTCAGTGCTGAGTCTTTGCTGGTTGTAAGCCAGGGCAATGCACCTGGATGCAATTGTGCTTGGATAACTAAACCTGACTGATGTGTTTCACTTAGTGGGGACTCCACTTGTTTCATTGTAAAGATTAGAGAGTGATTCAGCATTCATGAGAAAATGGGGCAACAAAAGGTTAGCTGAACAGTTCTAGGAGTGGAGCCATATTGGGACCAATTGAAGGAGGAAATGGTCTGGATTTATTGTCTACATTAAAGATATTGTGGGTCCCATGGATACCAGGAGTGTCATGGAGACATAGCTAATAGGATTTTTACTGGATTATTGTCGGGCTGTTGCACCTGCTTCTGAAGGGGATGATGTGGTTGGATGTCTGGCATAACCCTGGAAAAAGGAAGTAGAAAGGAGCTGCAGGAGCTGGAAGATCCAATATTAATTTTTAAGGAGAATCTTACAATTTCAAGCGATTTCAAGCAAGCCAGCAGTAGCAGGTGCCCCTTCTTTTCTGTTACAGATACTCATGCATAGAAAATATAATGTTGAAATTAGTGAAAACACCAAGGAGTTATCTTACAAGTCTCTCCATAGTCCAGATCTAGAATAGAGATTACATGAAATGACTTGAAGGGATGTAATTCCTATTTATTTATTTGGAAAAAAGACTGTGGTTTTGATTACAGTCTTAATTCTGTTTTCTCAATGAAAAATTTAGCAATCCTTTTTGCCTCTTATTTCCCCTGTTCCTGACATTTTAGATGACAAAATTTTCTTCTTCTCTAGCCTACTGCAAAGCCTCTTTACCTGTGTCTGTAAGTATAACAAGATTTTGCTAAGGATTTAGTATGAGTGGCCTTTCTGTTAATTTTAGCTATGCAGATCTGACACACAGCTTCATATTCTGAAAACCATTTCAAAACACCCTGGTTTTCCTTTTATTTATTTGAAGCAATCAGGACATGTTTTATCTAGTAAAGAACTCAGACATGGGGGAAAAAAAAATAAAACAGGTAGTGCACATTACTACTTTTTTTTTTTTTTTTTTTTTTTTCCTTATNTTCTCATGAAACTGAGCATCAGAGAAACTTGGAAGTTGCCTAAGGCTAAACAAATACAGTGCATATGTAAGGATGTCTTATTAGATTTTAAGTAGTTTTGGATAAATATTTTGTAACAAGTGACCCCTACATTGTATCTCAATTATTTGTTAAGGAGTTACTTGCAAAAGAAGTTAAACTATTCCACCCAGGACCTAATTCTAAGGTGTCCATAAGTAATGGAAGGAAGTAATGCATTCTGGGTTAAGACACAAAGTAATCTTTTTTTTTTATTATTTTTTTTATTTTTTTATTTTTTTAGTAATATTAATCTTGTAATTTGTTCACCAGAACCCTCTCCTAAGGTTACCTAGCCTACCTAGTCTCAGAGAAAGTGTGCTTTAATATACAATACCTGTTGTACTTACCAGAGTATTGTGAATTTTTTGTTTATGTTTCCAATCTGAAGATAGCATCGCTTCTATCAGTGTTCTGTAAGTATTTTACACCTTTTGCTCAAAGGCATTTTTTTGAAACTAATTTTGCTAGTTAATATTTTAAGTGAAAATCCAAGATTTTGAATCTCTGAAGTCAGTTATTTTAACCTCTGAATGAGTAATGAACTCTCATTTTCAGCCGATATTATAATCTACAGTGAGTGTCTTCTCCACATCTGTATTTTACTCCCTCCTTCTCTTTTTACTCTTTTTCATCAGTAATGCTGCCTACTTGCCTATAAACTAGTTCTTCCTTCCAACAACTCATCTGACCCCAAGGATGTTCAGAGCTAACTTTGCAATCTCCTAGACTCCCAAATATTTGTCACTTTCTAGTCCATCATACTCTGTTCATTTTCTAGTAAACAGTTCCCCAGGTCCCATGCTTTTTTATGATTCGTTTGTTTGGTTTCATGTGCATTGTTTCATGTGTTACTAGAGCAGTGATTAACATCGTCTGGTGTGCTGTGCATCCAAAGTGACTAAACGTGATTCTGATGAGTTTTAAGAAAGCCTGCAGATGAAAGGAAAGTCATGTGGTGTAAAATATGTTTTGTATTTAAAAATTGATGACTTCAGTTCCAGACTTCATTTTGAGATTGCATCATGTTCTTGTGACCACTCCCTCATCGCCACGAGGTACATCATTATCAATGAATAGTATCTTGGGCATGTCATATAAGAGCTTAAATTAACAGTGAAAAGATCATAGAATCATAGAACCATAGAATCATAGAATGGCTTGGGTTGGAAGGGACCTCAGATGTCATCTAGTTCCAACCCCCTGCCGTGGACAGGGCTGCCAGCCACTAGATCACTAGATCAAACTGACCAGGAACCCATCCAGCCTGGCCTTGAACACAGCCAGGGATGGGGCAGCCACAGCTTCTCTGGGCAGCCTGTTCCAGCGCGTCGCCACTCTCTCAGGGAAGAATTTCTTCCTGATGTCCAACCCAAACCTCCCCTCTTTCAGTTTTAGCCCATTCCCCCTTATCCTGCCATCATCCACCCGTGTAGAAAGTCGGTCCCCCTCCTGCCTGTAAGCTCCTTTCAAGTATTGGAAGGCCGCAGTGAGGTCTCCCCGGAGCCTTCTCTTTTCCAAGCTGAACAGTCCCAACTCCCTCAACCTTTCCTCACAGGAGAGGTGCTCCAGCCCTCTGATCATATTGGTGGCCCTCCTCTGGACCCACTCCAACAGCTCCACATCCCCTCTGTACTGGGGGCCCCAGGCCTGGACACAGCACTCCAGGTGAGGCCTCACAAGGGCAGAGCAGAGGGGGATGATCACCTCCCTCTCCCTGCTGGCCACCCCTCTCTTGGGGCAGCCCAACACTTATGATTCTGTGATTCTGTAAGGGTGTAAGCTGTTTGTGGCATCTTCCCTCCTTGCCAGAGCACAGTGTTTAATTTTCTATTAGTTAAATCCGATATTTCTTGTGTTTTCATCTATAGAGTGCAGATAACATTTGGGATTTTGTGAGGCATGTACCACTGCTCCTTTGTAATGGTTAGCAACAGTAATATCTAAAAATATCCCATTTACTGTATAATTTGTCATGTCTTAATTTTTATAGATTAAAGCACACCTCCTTTAGGATATATTTCAGAAATACCCTTTTGTACCTGAAGTACTCTGGTGTGTAAAATTTAACAGAAAATCTTCAGATGAAAAAGTGCCTCCATTGAAATACTGTCAAGGAACATAAACTACCATCGCAGTTAGACACTTGCTTTGATGACGTTTCTATCTGTACAAAATATTTGTATGCATTTCCACTCTGACAACAACTGATTTTTGTAATTAATAAAAGTGGGGAAGACAATTTATCTCACAATAAGGTCAAATAATTTCCTTCTGCACCTGTGTTATGAATATGAAAGTAACCTAAAATTACAAGCTCAGGGATCAAACTCTCAGATGTTTAAAGCTAGCTGAGGCAAATTCTAACATTAACATTTCTATATCTCTGTTCTTTCACCTGAAAAATGCAGAGAAACAGAAATCTGCATTCATTGTGTCACTAACAGGTACATAACAATTAAGGGGCAAGCTTGAAGATGTGATGGTAGGAGGCAGTTTAGAGTTAATTAGCCACGCAAGAAATCTATTCCCAATTTGCTAGAGGAAAAATGAAGGCCGACTGGACAAAAGGAAGAGGGTATAGCAATGAGTAATTCTGCATGTGGCCTGTCTTTTCGGGCTATGAGATTATTAGGATGTGGACTGTCTATTTTAATGTAGTGCTTACCTCATTCAAAACAGAACAAACAAAAAAGACAACAACAGTTATATTGAAAATGTTGAAATATATCTCTAATCTCATTCAGTTAGATAGTTGAAGGACAAGATCCAGTCACTGCTCATAGAGTAGTCATGGGGATGTGTTAGCATTGATATATACCTGTGTTTAATTCCATTGTTTATGTGCACTCACTGAAGTTGTACTAGCAAAAGCTGCAAAGGGAGGAGTTGGATGTATATCATGATGATGGAAACTTGGCTCAAAAGTGTTGAGCAGAAAAAGACGGATTACTGGTACTCTATGCGGTGACTTAACTCTGGTTGTGTGTGAACCTACTGCTTGTATAATCTGCCAGTTTAGTACCTCTAGAAAATGGTTAGATTTACTTATTGGTCATTCTGGAACCTTCTACAAAAAATGCAGGAGAATCCTACCAAATTTCAGCTCCAGTCAGGGACACGAGATCACAAACTGGAAAAGAAAAACTACTCACACAGTCACTGTGAAAAACACAACTCATATATAGATATAAACACAGGTAAGAACAGGAATAAAAGATTGTTTTGGATAAAAATTTTCTATAATTCTCCATTTTGTTAGTTGAAAGTTCAAAGTTTTGACCCTTGATTCCTGTAATTCCACATATACATAATAAAGCTACTACTAAAAGGCACTAACTTATAATTCTCACTAATATTGCTCCTGAGAGAATAGGAGGCTCATGAAATAAACACAGTCATCGTGTCTATGGTCTTTTATGGCATCAGCCCAAACTTTGTAAGAGTATTTCTCCCAGACTGTTTTGAGCAGCTGTGAGCTTATTCAGATTTATACCAGTTTCCAGGATCAAAACCATGAGTTCAAATTATTTGTCTTGACAATTGGCTGTCAGTTCTAGTGCTCCTGTTCCTAGGTAAGAATGACCAAAATTCTCACTGCTCTCAGACTCGAATGAAGATACATTTCCAGAGTCAAGACCAATAATGCCCTATGAAAGACAGAAATGCAAGGAGAATCAATAAACAAATAAACAAAACAAACCAACCAAATAAAAAAACACAAAAAATTGTACGTACATGAGATAGATTCATTTCACCTAATTTGGACAAGTTTATAGGGCAGTTAACTTCATCCTAGGAATATCTCTGTGAGATTTAGGGTATATTTTTGTTCCAGTGATTACAGAGGCAGCCTAGACATCAAACGCTGAAATGGACAACTAAGTGCTCTTAATCTGCTTTCAGTTTCTCAGTGCTCTAGTCTGATAGTAATAATCAATAAAATATCTTAGTCTCCCCACACTGAATCTATTTTTCTGGTGACATTAGTTGATGAGTGATCTCCATGTCTTTATCTCAACCCTGGAGCTCTTTTGCATCGTATTTTCTCCTCCTCTTCCTTTAAGGAGAGGGAGTGAGAGAGTAGTGTGATGGAGTTCAGCTACCCATCAGGGTGAAACCAGAACAGATGGAAGGAAAAGTTTGTCACCTTCACTTATTTTATATGTTTGGTTTTGTCCCCTTTTACTTATTTTATATGTTTGTTTTGCAAACAGTGTGCAAACAGTACTCAGCTTTTGCACAAAGCAGTAAGGCAAAAGTTCTTGGTGTGTTATATTAAGGATCCAGAAATATTTGTATATTTGCAAAAATCTGTCAAATATTTTAGGCTGCCCAATCCCCCTCCCCCTTCCCAAGCACTTGGACTTGTACCATCCTACTGAGTCAGTCAGGCAGCTAGGTGGCCAATGGTGACAGTGGAAGATTTTTCCAGTCTTCATTAATTCACAAGGTAATGAACTGCTACAAGTAACAAAAAATCTCAGTTTCACCTGGTATGATGAACCGAATCAAAATTGGGGATACAGTAATATGATTAGGTGACTTTGAATAAGTCTTTGAAAAAAAAAAAAATCCCACTTATCTTTGTCATTATCAGATGCGAAGATTCGGTTAAAAACATAAGGCATTTCTTAGAAAATCAAAATTATGTTAAGAAATCTCATGTTGAAGTTAGATTTGCTAAAAGTTCAAAAAAAATTATATAAAATTTGAGTAAATCTGTCTGAACTGAAACTTCACTGAACTTTCAGTCACGTTAGCAAACATAAAATTACTTAACAGCCTCTCTGAAATTTATTTCTTTTGTGTATGATTGAAATAAGTTCCTATAATTATGCATTTTATTAAAAATTATCATTGATCTAACGTCTTCAAGATGAGAATCTTCTCTTGGTATATTCAATGACACTTAATGCAATTGCAATTTTAGAGTCAATTAGAAGATTTTTCAAATATCTTATTTTTGCCTTGAGAGTAGAAAACCATTAACTTGTATCATGCAGTAAAAAAATGAATCGCTTGATTCAAGGAAATATTGATGAAATTTTTACTGCTCTGAAATCAGCCCTTAAATTGAAGAGATCTTAGTTCATGGAAGAACCGCTGTATATTTTTTTTCCACAGATCTTGTAAAACACTGGATTTCATGGCAGGGGAGCTAGAACTAGATGATCTTTACGGTCCCTTCCACCCCAAACCATTCTATGATTCTATGATTTCAAAATATGAATACTCTTGTTAAAAAGTGTTACTTAAACTGCAGACTAATACCTGTCATTTGTTATTTTATTGAAGGTGTCACTGTTGCTCATTGGGCAACTTTTTCATAAATAGTATTAAAACGGTGGAACTGGCTGAACACTTCATGACAGAATTTGTTGAATTTTGTTAACATATTCATGGAAATCTTTAAGAGAAGCTCTATGAAGAAGTTTTATTGTTGACTAATAGATGGTTCAAATAAAGAAGTCTGGGTTGCTTTTTCTTAAAGTCAGTGTGAACAGGAAGTGAATCTTAACTTTAGAATGGTTTGATAAACTTATCATTCATACTTATCAGTATTTTCTACTTCACTCTACATTTTTGTTTTCATGGAGGCTAAAAGCACATGCACATGTAAAATTTGTAAAAGCCTGTCAGGTTACAAATTGCCATAGCAAATGTCAGTCCTGATTTGAAGAATCAAAAATATTGGATAGAAGTGGATTTTCCTCCGTACTAGCATTTTGCCAGACATTTATTTATTCTTCTAACTCACAGAATCATAGAATGCCCTCTCTCAAATTGAAACAATTTCCCCTAGCCCTATCACAACAGACCCTGCTAAAGAGTCTGTCCCCTTCTTTCTTGTAGACCCCTCCTGCTTTAGATTTTTAAATGCCACTGTCAGGTCTCCCTGGAGCCTTCTCTTCTCCCAGCTGAACAGCCCCAACTATCTCAGCCTGTCCTCACAGGGGGGTGTTCCATCCCTTGGATCATTTTTGTGGCCCTTCTCTGGATGTGCTCCAACAGCTCCATGTCCCTCCTGTGCTGAGGACTCCCCATCTGGAAACAGGGCTCCAGGTGTGGTCTCAGAGCGCAGAGCAGAGGGGCAGGGTCACCTCCCTTGAGGCTTTGGATGCAGCCCAGGATGTATTTGACTTTTTGGGCTGTGAGGGCACTCTGCTGGTTCATGTCCAGCTGTTACCCACCAGCACCCCCAAGTCCCTTTCGGCAGGGCTCTGCCTAATCCTTTCATTCCCTGATCTTGTATTGATAACACGGGTTGTCATGACTCGGGTGCAAGTCCTTGCATTTTACTTTGTAGAAGCTCGTGGGGTTAGCCTGGGCCCACTACTCCAGCCTGTCTAGGACTCTATGGATTACATTCTGTCCCTCAGGCGTATCGACCGCACCACACTGCTTAGTGTCATCTGTAAACTTGCTGAGGGTTATCTTGATCCCACTGTTGATGACATTGAGGAAGATATTGAAGAGTATCAGTCCCAGAAGGGCCCCCTGAGGGACACCACTTGTCACTGGTCTCCATCCAGGCATTGAGCCATTGACCACCACTCTCTAGTTATGTTCTTGCAACTGGTTCCTCATCCATCGAACTGTCCACCCATCAAACCCACATCTTTCCAGTTTAGAAAGAAGGATGTTATGGGGGACCATGTCAAAGGCCTAACTGAAGTGCAGATAGATGACATCAGTGGTTCTTCCCTTGTCCACCAATGCAGTTATGCCATCGTAGAAGGCCACTAGTTTGGTCAGGCAGGACTTGCCCTTGGTGAGGCCATGCTAGTTGTCTCACATCACCTCCCTGTCTTCCATGGCATAGCTTCCAGGAGGATCTGTTCTATGATCTTCCCCAGAGGTGAGGCTGACACGTCATTAGTTCCCTGGCTCATCCTTTCTAGCCTTCTTAAAAATGGGTGTGACATTGCCCTTCTTCCAGTCACCAGGGACTTCACCTGACTCCCATGACTTCTCAGATATCATAGAGGGTGACTTGACGACTGCATCAGCCATTTCACTCAGAACTCTGGGATGCATCTCATCAGGACCCATGGACCTATGAATGTTCCTCAGGTTCCTCAGGTGGTCACAAACCTGTTCCTCACTTACAGTGGGAGGGACATAGCTTCCCCCGCCCTCACCTTCTGACCCACCCACTCAAGGGATGCATGAAGAGCAGTTGTTGTTGAAGACTGAGGCACAAAAATTGTTGAACACCTCAGCCTTCTCCTTGTCTGTTGTTACCAGCCTGCCTGTATTGCTCACTAGGAAAGGGACACCTTCGTCAACTTTCCTTTTCTGATTGATATACCTACAGAAGACTTTCTTGTTCTTCTTTGCACCCCTTGCCAAGTCCAGTTCCAATTGGACCTTGGCCTACCTGACCCCTTCCCTACACAGCGTGGCAGCGTCCCTGTACTCCTCCCAGGATACCTGTCCCTGCTTCCACTGCCCGTGCATTTTCTTCTTGCTCTCCAGTTTGACCAGCAGGTCACAGTGCAGCCATGCTGGTCTCCTGCCTTCCTTTCCTGACTTCCTGCACCTGGGGATGGAGAGCTCTTGGGCACTAAGGAAAGCTTCCTTCAAGATCTGCCAGCTCCGCTCTTCTCCTTCGTCCCTGAGGGCAGTTTCCCAGGGGTTTTATTGACTAGCTCCCTGAGGAGCTAGCAATGGCTTTCCTAAAGCTTAGGATCCTAATTTTACTCTTTGTCTGCCCCATATCCCTCAGGATTGTGAACACTATGGCATCATCACTAGAGCAAAACTCCTGCTTGCCTGTTCAAGGAACTATCAAAAGAGTTATCCTCTCTCCTCAAATATTGATTTTTACTCAGATGATCTTGTTTCTTTTCGCCTTCAATAAGAAATAGTGGATAGGGGTTTAGTTTTGCAGCCATGTGTTTATAAGCTCATGTACATTTGCATACACTCATTGCAAGACGCTGTTTGATGGCCCCCTGCTAAGGCTTTTCCGAGATTAAGGAATTCTAAGCAGCTTTGGATTGCTTGACCCTGCTGGTTCATCATTTGTGATGCTCAAAACATGTACATGGCCAATTTGAGTTTATCTAAACATTTAAGAAGAAACTCTTCAATTAAAGATCATACTAAGTGGCAATGACAGAAACATTCTTACTAATTTTTCATGGCTAAATCACCATCAGATGCTGGGAAAAGTGCTCTCTGCTTCATAAAACAAATCAGTGCACACTTCAGTTATTGCAGATTTTTCTTAGACCTCATTTTTCATAACCTCGAAAGGAAAATGTGTAGCTCATCAAATGTTCCAGCAAGATTTCACTGCAGAGTTTTCTTGGGATGTGATTTCCAAATGCCTCAATGGAAAGAAAAATATATTTCTTTATAAAAAGGAATTATACCATGCTTTTTCCAGTATCAATCACAGAGAATACTTTATCATTTTAGTAAATGGTGTCATATAATCTTTATGTCACATCAAACACGAAGTAACAAATTCCCTGGGGACATTTACAAGGGTATCCAGGCTGAATTGAGATGTCTTCTAGTCCTTTTTCTAAATTGTCACATTTACTGCCTGCTGTAGAAAGGAGAAGCCACCAATTGATTTCTAATTCTGCAAACCCCAGGGTGTAAATGTGATTAGCGGTAATTGGAGAAGTTCAGCAACTGTTAATTTCTCCTCTCTTTGTTGTCTTTCCTATTTAAAATATTAACGAAATGCATATGTAGGCCAAAACTAACTCCGATGCAGCTGAACAAAGGATACATATTTAATCAGAGCTGTGGGACCCTGATGCGGCTCTCTGAAACAAATGTGACATGAGCTTCCTCTCAAAAAAAGTCAAGCAGCTAATAAACAGAATCAGTATTTTGTTGTAATGTTCATTGTCTACATGATGTCAAGTTTAATGGTATTACACTATGTAAAAAAAAAAACAGAAGTACATTGCTAGATTTGTCTTTCCCAGTTGACTGTCCCTGAGGAGATTATAATGCAGGCAGTGATTTTGTTTATTGCATACATATGTACAAGTTTTAGGTTGTAAAGAAAGGTGGCAAGAAGTGACATTAACCCCTGCATAGCTATGTGTCTCCTTAGAAAGTAACAGTTTTACAGATGCATGAAATAACTATAAAAAAAAAAAATAAGAATTTGCTCTTTATTTACATGAAAGCAATAGCCCAGCTGAAGTGCATCTACACCAATGTACACAGCACAGGCAACAAACAGGATGAGCTGAAAGCCATTGTGCAGTGGGAAAGCTATGACTTGGTTGCCATCACGGAAATGTGGTGAGACCGCTCTAATGGCTGGAATGCTGCAATGGATGGCTATAAGCTTATCAGAAAGGGTAGGCAAGGAAGGAGGGGTGAGGGCATGGCTCTCTATGTTAGGGAGTGTTTTGTTGCTGTAGAGGTCGATGCTGGGAATGATAAGGTTGAGTCCTTATGGGTAAGGATCAGGGGAAAGTCAGACAAAGCAGACATCCTGGTAGGAGTCTGTTACAGACTGCCCAACCAGGATGACGAGATGGATGAAGCATTCTATAAGCAGATGGCAGAAGTCACATGATCATCAGCAATCATCACTGGGGGACTTCAACTTGACTGACATCTGTTGGAAATACAATGCAGCACAGAGGAAGCAGTCTAGGAGATTCCTGGTGTGGAAGATAACTTCCTGATGCAGCTGGTAAGAGAGCCTACCAGAGAAGGTGCCCTGCTAGAGCTCCTGTTTACCAACAGAGAAGGGCTGGTGGGAGGCGATGCTGTTGGAAGTTGTCTGGGGCATAGCGACCATGAAATGAAAGAATTCTCTGTTCCTGGGGAGGTCAGGAGGTGTGTCAGCAGAGCTGCTGCCTTGGACTTCTAGAGGGCAGACTTTGAGTTGTTTACGACATTGCTTGGAAGAGTCCCGTGGGAGTTGGTCCTGGAGGGCAAAGAGTTCCAGGACGGATGGACATTCCTCAAGAAGGAAATCTTAAAGGTGCAGGAACAGGCTGCGCCCGTGTGCCGCAAGATGAGCCCATGGGGAATAAGATCAGCCTGGCTGAACAGGGAACTTTTGCTAAGACTCCAGGGAAATAAGAATTCACCTTCTTTGGAGGAAGCAGCAGTAACTCAGGAAGAGTAAAGTGATATTGCTAGAATATGCAGGGAGAAAATTAGAAAGGCGAAAGCACAGCAAGAACTCCACCTGGCCACTGTTGTTAAAAACAACAAAAACATTTTTACAAATATATCAACATCAAAAGGAGGACCAAGAAACATCTGCATCCGTTATTGGATGTGGCAGGGAACATTGCCACTGAGGATGACAAAAAGGCAGAAGTACTCAATGCCATTTCACTTCTGTCTTTAATCATCCTTAGGGTACTCATCCCTCTGACCTTTAAGACGAGGATGGAGAGCAGTATAAACCCCTCACAATTCAGGAGGAAGGAGTCAGGGAGCTGCTACTCCACCCAGACAAGTCCATGAGGCTGGATGGAATCCACCCAAGAGTACTGAGGGAGCTGGCGGAAGTGTTGGCCAAGCCGCTCACCATCATTTATCTGAATTCCTGGTCTGACAGGGAGGTCTCAGTGGCCTGGAGGCTGGCCAATATGACGGCCATCTACAGGAAGGTTCAGAGGGAGCATCCAGGGAACTACAGGCCTGTCGGCCTGACCTCAGTAGCAGGGAAGGTTACAGAGCAGATCGTCTTGAGTGCAATCACATGGCATGTGTGGGACAGCCAGGGGGTCAGGCCTAGCCAGCATGGGTTCATGAAAGGCAGGTCCTGCTTGACCAACCTCATCTCCTTCTGTGAGCAGGTGACCCGCCTGGTGGGTGAGCGAAAGGCTGTGGATGTAGTCTACCTAGACTTCAGTAAAGCATTTGACTCTGTCTCCCACAGCATTCTCCTGCAGAAGCTGGCAGCCCATGCCTTGGGCAGGTTCACTCTGTGATGGGTAAAAATCTGGCTGGGTGTCCGGGCCCAGAGAGTGGTGGTGAATGGAGCTGAGTCCAGCTGGTGATCAGTTATGAGCGGTGTGCCCCAGGGGTCAGTAATGGAGCCAGTCCTCTTTAATATCTTTTTTGATGATTGGTGTTGAGTGCACCCTCAGTAAATTTGCAGATGACACCAAGCTGGGAGGAAGTGTTGATCTGCCTGAGGGTATAAAGGCTCTACAGAGGGATCTGGACAGGTTGGACAGATGGGCTGAGGCTAACGGTGTGAGATTCAACAAGACCAAGTGTCAGGTACTGTACTTCAGTCACAATAACCTCATGCAACACAGGTTTGGGGCAGAGAAGCTGGAAAACTGTGCAAAGGAAAAGGGCCTGGGGGTGATAGTCGACAGCCAGCTGAACATGAGCCAGCAGTGTGCCCAGGTGGCCAAGAAGGCCAACGGCATCCTGGCTTGCATTCAGAATAGCATGGCCAGAAGGACTAGGGAGGTGATCATCCCCTTGTACTCAGCACTGGTGAGGCTGCACCTTGAGTACTAGTGTTCGTTTTTGGGCCCCACACTAGAAGAAGGACATTGAAGCCCTGGAGCGTGTCCAGAGAAGGGCAACGGAGCTGGGGAGGGGCCTGGGGCACGAGTGTTGTGGGCAGTGGCTGAGGGAGCTGGGGCTGCTGGGGCTGGAGGAGAGGAGGCTCAGGGCAGAGCTCGCTGCTCCCCACAGCTCCCTGGGAGGAGGCTGCAGCGGGCTGGGGGTCGGCCTCTCCTCCCAGGTGACAGCGACAGGACGAGGGGGAACGGCCTCAGGCTGCGCCAGGGGAGGTTCAGGCTGGATGTGAGGAAAAACTTCTTCTGTGAGAGAGTGGCCAGGCCCTGGAAAATGCTGCCCAGGGAGGTGGTGGAGTCTCCATCCCTGGAGGTGTCCAAGAAACTTGTAGATATGGCACTTAAGGACATGATTTATAGGGCCTAGTGGTGTTAGGCTGATGGCTGGACTAGATAATCTTAAAGGTCTTTTCCAACTTTTATGATTCGATGATTCTATATCTCATTTCCTTTTTTTTTTTTTTTTTCTTTTTTTTTTCTAGACAAGAATCCTTCCTATACATGTACAAAGATTTGCTATATTTTTTAGGAAGAAACCAACATATTTCAGCCCTAGAAAGGAGTCTACATTTACTTTAAGTCCATAAGGTTATATATTTTTATTTATTAACCTAGAACCAGGAAGGCCATATGTACCAGAAGATTATAGTCTTACACAAAAAAAATTTTGAGTATTTCAGGAAGCCAGCTGGAACCTTGATTTGCTTAGCATGGATAGCTCATTCTTAGTTGGCCAAAGGAAATTTAGATGGCTAATCTCTCTAGTATTTTTGAAGGAAAAATCTTATCTGGAAATCCTTGATAAAGAATTCAGAGATTTAATACAGATGTTAAAATTGAAAGACATAATGATTTTCTATGGAACAATTCTTCATAGAAATATCCTGAGTGTGCCTTTCCATTTGATCAACAGTGGGACTGTATGGAGTTTGTCATTTGGAAAACCAAAGACAACAGCCGTGGCAGGTGCCTAATCCTATTTTTGAAAGGCTAGATGATTGCGCTAGGTAGGCATGTACATGGTTGGAGTTTCTACATTTTTAACTACCTTCAAAAATGATCAATATGTTAGAGATATACCCCAAAACAGCTCCCTTGGAAAGGTATGAAAATTTTGGAAATGGGAATCTCAGCAGAGCCAGATAGCTTTGAGCTACAGAGCTGACTCTGGAGAATTACTGTGATAGCAAAACTCTCTAGCAGACAGGGAGCTCCAAAACATAAATTTACCAATCTCACAGGAGGTTAGTGGTAAACTAAAACCATTTGTGATAATCCTAATGATTATTCCTTAAAAGGTATCACTGCTATACGAAGAGAAATTAAAAAAAAAAAGAAAAAAGGAAAAGTCTTTCTCGTCTTTTACTAAAACTGCTCACCACTCGCATCATCTGATGATTAAGAGAATCAGGAAATTAGAGTTTTGAGTGTTCAAACGCAGAAGTACTATTCTCACAAATAATCTTCCGATTTGGAAATGTCTCAGGGTGTCCCAGTAATAACACCTCTACAAGGACAATAACATCCAGTAACTATAATGCTTACATCTGCCTGAACAACAGAGAAGAAGCAGCTTGTGAGACAGAGCATAGGTGTTACACTGAGATCAGACAGGTAATACAAAGACCCAGCTGACACATGAAGAGACAGCCCACAGAAAATAGCTCTCCACCACACTGTTAGAATACATAATTCCAGATTCCAGTTCTGCCTTTGCTTAAGAGTTTATAAATTTAGTTTGTCATTTATTCTACATTTCTTTTGCTGGAAAACACAATTCTGAATTCTTTTACAAAGAAAAGTTGAAAGACTTATTGTCTTTTCCTTACTTGGCAATAACCAAAGCCATAAGGATTCCAAGTATCATGAGAAGGAAGAATCTTCACTTTTCTCTATTTTGAAATGTGTTTGTCTACCTTCTTATGGCAACACAACCTTGAATTGAAAATAGGCAGCTAGAGCTAAGGCTACTTTTGTATATTATAAATATAGCTTATATTAATATAGCATTATTACTAAAGTAATAACATTATTACACGTACATGGTGTATTTACAGAGATTGCTTTATTTAAAGTCTTTGATATATTGCTCATACATAAATACACACAAGCATACATGTACATGTACATATTTGCAACATTTTCCACAAAGCAAACAGTGAGCTCGTGAAATAAATAGCTGTAGGTAGGATTGCTCTCCATTCTATAGAAAAATCCAACTCTTGTAGCTGTTTATTTAATGATTAATAGGATACCTTTATTAAGTGTAACAGAGTATTTTTTGTCCTGTTTCCTCTGGATTACATCCTAGATACTGAAAGTCAGAAACTGGAAGCATGCCTCTTGTTGTTTTGTTATCAGTTATGAAGGTGGAATTGTCTGAGAGTTTTATTTCTTCTTCTGGCTGCAGTTAAAAGTTATTTTGGATATAATATTTTACTACAATGACACTCTATACAGCTCTATTCTGCACATGGCACACTTGAACTTAGGTTTCAGAGGAGCATTTCAGACACTTTGGACACTTCATTCCTTCAGGTACACTGTACCTTAGATCCCCAATAACTTACAACATGCACAAACCCACCTGTGACATGAGCTGACAGCAATATTTGTTCCTGTCTGCTGATGGCAGAATGACTATATATAAGCTTAAGTGAAATGAATTAAGACTCTTGGTTGCAGTTGTCAGATAAGTGAATAGGCTCTTACCCCTTTCTGAAAAAAGTTACTGTAAATTTCCTCCCAGCAACACCTGCTGGAAGAAGCAGTGCTATCCACCTCATGAAAGAGTATCTCCAATGGTAGGAAATAATCAACAAAGGACTTCCATACGTGAGTCAAAAGAGAAAAGATGAGAAAAGATGAGTCAAAACAGGACTCCAGAGATCTTTCTTCTCAGATTCATGAGGGATGTGTAAGAAAAAAAGTGGTCAGACTCAGCCTAAATCTGGGTATTTCCATCTGGGTTTTTCCATCCTAGGTTACCTGATATCTGGAAGAGAGTTTGTCAATATAGTCAAAAGAATCACTAATCATCTCATGAAATGCAGACCAAACTCTTGTTGCATGAAAAACTGTGCAAGTTCTGCCGACTTCATCGACTTTGTCTCTGGGGCAACACATTTAGGTGTGTAAAGATACACAGCAGACACCCTGAGGTGGGAGAGAGGAATCTCACAAAAATTGTTCTGCATTCCAAATGTCTCTTCTTTTAAAGTAGTACACGTTGGAACTGTAGTGGCAGGCTGCTGCAGGCCACCAGATCAGGAAGACTGAGTGGATGAGGCCCTCTGTAGACAGACAGGAGCAGCCTCATGTTCCTTAGCCCTGGTCCTCATGGGCAACTTCACCTACCCCGATATCTATGCAGGGACAACATAGCAGGTCAAGAGAAGATTCCATGGAGACCTCATTACAGCTTCCCAGTAACTAAAGGAGGCCTACAAAAAAGATGGGAGGGAAGGTAGATTTATATTAGATATAAGGAAAAAATTCTTTACTCAGAGGGTGGTGACTCACTGAAACAGTTGGCTCAGAGAAGCAGTGGATGCCGCATCCCTGAAGGTGCTGAAGGCCAGGNATGAATCCAAAAAAAAAAAAAGGAAAAAACCTGTGTACTTTTATCCTTCTCCAGTTTAAGTAGAAGAAGAGAAAACTGAGGAATGCAGAATAAAATGGAATTATTTTTCACAAAAATAATGCATGATAGAAACAACAGTTAACCATCTTCTCTGAGTAGAAGAAAAATATAGATCTTCACTGGATACTGTAGTAATGAAGTGAACGAAGTTTAATTAAATAAAGCTGGAATAAACCCCACACTTTGTAGAACTGTACCAAGATGGAAAATATATAGAAATGCTACAAGAAATGCTGGCCTTGTTACATTCCCAAGAAAAACTCATTGCTAAATAGTTTATGGGCTCAGAAATTGGACTTTTTTTTCCTACTGTTTACTGTTATGTATCCCTCTCTCCTCATTCCCATCTCTGACATTAGTGATTATGTAGAACTTCATAAGTTCAAGCAGAATTTCACTCACTTCTCTATTGTGTCTGCTTTCAGATAGTGCTCTTTTTATCACACTAACCTTCAGCGTGGTTGGAGGCCTCTCATAGGAAACAATTTTTTCATCTCAGTAACAGAAAGGGCAGTTCAAAACAGAAAGCATGGAAGAAAATGTAGTTAATAAAGATCCTGAGGGCTATTCACACCTGAGTGAGTCATTGATATGTCTATATTGCTAATCAAAAGATATCAAGGACAGATTTCTGGCCCAGTGGCTATGTTACTGTGACTGGTTTGCATCCACATTGTTGCTCAGAGATAGGTCTTTTTCTTGCAGAATTGCTTTGGAAAGAGTTCATTGCTGTGGTCTAAAGTAGAACCAAAAGACAGCTATCCGTTAGGAAGGCTTCAGTTTTACGCCCTGTTTTTGGTATATTGTGCTTTCTTTTTTGCTATATTTCATGGTAAAGATGAACTCTGTGGCTCTTTCTCAAGACAACTGTAAAATTAAAAAGAATAGCAAGGAATTTTAAATCTAGACTATAGAAGGAAGAACACTTACAACATTACCCTGATTTAATCATGATACACCTGAAAAATTCTCTTTCCCCTTGTGTTACTGATTTACTGTTATTTATGCTTCTAGGCTTCTGTTTAGACACAGTAGAGACAGGTAGTGTATAATTTCCTTTGCACATAAGTTTAG
>VXAV01003310.1:143568-160752 GCA_013399715.1 Alectura lathami
GTAATTTGCCTTGCTTAGAAAATAAATCCACTCACACAAGGATATCTCATTTAAAGCTGATCATCTATGAATCCGCAATTTGAACTTGAATTATAACAAGGAACATTATAATGAATCTGCTAGGTAGTGACAGCTCAACAGCAGACAGTATGTCAGAACTGTTAGGACTGGATTTTCTGCTCTAACTTTCCTCTGATTCTGTAATTCGGGTCTTTGGGAACTTTTGAGTAATATTTAGGTGAGAACAGGTTATAGATTCTCAAAGCCCAGGTTCTCCTTCCAGACAGGAGATGTTATTTTTAGGCAGTTGTACTAGAATACACTAGCAATTGTCAGCAAATAGTGTTTTCTTGGATGTGGTTAAATCTAGCAAAAGCTAATAAAAGTTGATTTTTCCCCTCTCTCTCAAATACGAGGTTTTTTTGTGTTTTTTTTTTTTTCCTCAGAAATAATTGCTCTTGTGCTTGCTACAGTTATAATTGTAATTAACCTCAAGAACAGTTTCTGGACCATTGTCTTTCCCTCATATTGCTGCTGTAAAATGTTGGAAAACATTGTTCTTCACCCGGCACAGGAACAGAGTAGCCTAGATGATCTTCCGTAAGCCTCATTTCTCTTTTTTTTTTTTTTTTGTAGATTTAATTCTCTGCTTTTGGCCAACATTAACTAGTCTGCTGGAAAAATCTGGAAGAAATAGGCCAGATTCTGCAAGTTATGTGGCTACTCACAGTTTGGCTCTTCATTCTCCTTTACAAAAGAGCATTTTTCGGAGATCCTCAAGACAGTATTGACCAAATTACTTGGGGAGCCAGAAGGCCTACCTATGTTAATTCCAACATATCTTATACATATCAAGATAAGAGTTTTCTCAACAATGCATGAACACAGCTAGAGAATTTTGAAGGACCCACACAGCATTATATCTTACTGTGCAGTTGCCATAGCTCCCATCAGTGCTAATTTGGGGAACACATTCCACCATGTGGAGTCCCTTGCTGTCTATTGTGCATCCATTAGGATGCTTTCTCTGTTGTGTAATTTGAACATAATGGTTCACTGGATGAGGAACTAAGATCATGTAGTCGATACCTATATGTTTTCATTGATATTTCTGAATACTTCAGTGCAAATAAACAACATTAAGAACATAAGGAAGTCCAAACAGTAGAATCTATAGGCAAAAAAGCTAGGAAAAACATGTAGGCAGTGAGATATTAGAGAAGCAGAGTTACTTTAAAGAGTAGAGGTGAGTTACTCTGATGCTTTATGTCTGAATAATGGCAGCAAGGACTAAATTTAGGACATCTTTGATCCTGCACTGCCTATGCTAAATGGTAAATGCCCCCGCCCCCCCTTTTATTTTTTAACTAAAAGGCTGCTGATTTAAACTGTGAAAGAACAGAGACTTTAATTTAATTTAATTTAACTCAAATCTTTTACCTCGTTATGGGGTCATTGGGGTGATATCCTGACATTCAAGACAAAACCATCTACTGGTGTCCTTCGGCAATAAATCTGTAGAAACTGTACCGTACAAAGAATGAATTAGGGTTTTCTTCTGTCTTCTGAGATATTCGCTAGTGAATTATACCTCACCAAAGTCCTGAGACACTCCTCAGTGCAAAAATATGTGGAAAGAAAGCACATTAAACATTAGTTGGAAGATAGTCAGCTAGATAAATTTGAGGTGTCCACACAGCAAAATGTAGTATCAGTCATGTTTCCTAATGTATTCCTGTAACTGTAAACTGATCATTATGGACAATAATTGCGGTGATAGGGTTGGTTACAGTTCTCATCACTGCAATTTCATTAGCTAGCATGCATTAATTAATGATGTTAATAATTATCATAGCATTTACCAGCAATTGGAGAACTCAGGGAGATGATCTACACATAAATTACAGGGCAAACTTGTTTTCTTTTACACTCGTTTACACTTCCATGAACCCACTTCTGTGATGAGGGAGCCCAAAGTCACATTTTAATTATGGGGACTTAAGCCTGGCAGTCAAATATCTGTGGAGCTGAAAAGAGCAGAAAAAGCTGTCAAGGAAAGCTGGTGTTTGGCAAATGATGTCAGCCACTAGGCATCTTACAAGGCGTATGATCAGAGTTCCCTGACTATGTGCCAGTGACTCCTGAAAAAGACCAGCTGTTGGTCATGAAATGGAGAATGGCTCCTGGAACGGTGGCTGAGAGCTAAAAACTGCAGCAGTCTTGAGAGATGCGGGCCTTGGAGCCTTGTATTTGCTAAAGCACCTGCAGAACGTCATCAAAGATACAGGTGGGAAAAAAAAAAAAAACAAGGAAAGGGAGGGGAGAAATAATATTAAAAAAGCTTGTTAGGACTTGCCTGGGGCTTGGGGAGTGTGAAATATCTTCCAGAATGAATCACTCTGATAATGAAACTTTAGAATCTGATTAAAGCTCACAGCAGAGGGGAGAGGCAGATTTATCAGCTCACAGCTGTGGCTGAGCCTCGGTGGAAGCACCATTCTGCCTTGAAATACACCTAGGGAGAGCACAATGCAGGAACATCTGGCATGTTGGAGGAATTAAAAGGAAAGGCTAAAGTGGTAAGCAGGGGAATGCACCTGGCAAGACCTGTGTGGAATGAGGTCAAAGCACATACCAGCATATAGTCCATGGCAAGTCCAGCCTCCTTGCAAGTGGGAGACCACAGAAGAGTAAATGAAGGAAAAAGGGTATTCATGGGCATGTGTGTCTGTGTTGGGATGGAGAAATCTGGAAGCAGGTGGTTTATTTGTGAGAACGATTTGTCACAAATTATTAGATAAGAAATAGGATAAAATTGTGATGATTTTGATGTAAAATGCATGTTAGGAAAAGCGATAAGAAGAAAACTCAGAAAGTGAAGACAGCCTGTATTTACCAAGAAAGTGAAGGTAGCCTATATTTGTGGGGAAGCACTTGAGCTTTTGGAAAGTGAGAGTGGCAAGATAAAAGAATTATTGAGGAAAAAGACACCTGTTTTTTTCTTCTTTTTACTTGCCTTACCTTGCATTATTTTTAGATTTTTTTTTTTTTTTAATTGCATTTTCTCTCTGTAAGGCTCCTAGACTTCTGAAAAAGTACACTAGAGCAGACTAGCAGGTAATGTAGCATGCTCAGGGGAGTTTCTAATGCATATTTAGATGAAAGAGTTTTAAGAAAACTGCAGACTCAGAGAAAAACAAATGACATTTCATCCTTACTGAATTCAGTGTCTTCCTACTATCTATTTGCTCCTGTAAGGGCAATCCTGAAAAAGGAGAAGAAGAAGAGGGTCTCCATGAGTATCCATTGTGAGAAGTGGCCCCTCTAATTATTTGTGTTTTAAGTGTTGGGCCAGGGCAGACTATTTGGAATGTGCAAAGCTCGATTGATCCAGATAAGAATTGTAGTGGAAGTTTATAAGAAAATTGGTTTACTCTCTTACGCCATAAAAATAATGATGGGTGGTGGTACAGAAAAATTTCTGGGAAAACAAATTTCATTTCAAAAAAGTTGTTCCCTCAAACCACTGTAGAAAGTCTGGGGCCTTTCTCAACCCTACCAAAGAACTTTATACAGTTGAATAGAAATCTAAACAATTGGACAGAGATTTGGCTGGGAATATTGGGAGCTGGCGTGACCCTACTCCTTCCCTAACTGCAGTGGTTTATGATCATTAAACCTGGTCTCTCTAGGAAAAAAAAAAAAAAAAAAAAAGACAAAATGTGGAAGTGCATGAATCATACATTCCAAGCAGTAAAAACATAAAATTATAGAAGTTAGACTGTATGATTTTCCTGTCCCTCCTCCACTTTTCCTCCATTCCCTGACTTAAAATAGAGAGGAGAAATCTACAGAGAAGTGAGACCAGAGATTAAATGAGTCTGGAAATGAACTGGCAGAGTTGCTGTCAAATCTGCAGGCAAAACAGTGATTTATCTAAATTTATTCTGTTCTGGTCTGTGTCTCAGATCCTGAAGCGATATTAGGATCTCATACACATACTGCAAGAGAGAGTCTTCACTTTTGTGTCTAAACAGACAAAGCAGAATGAGGTGGAAAGGAGAAAACCAAACAAAAAAGGCATTTGTGGCCCTTCATGGGGCCAGATGAGCTCAGAGCCTTGCCAGAGAGAAAAAATCAGTTTAGAGAACACAGAGCCCTGGTTATAATTTAGGTCAATGTATTGACAAGTGCAGTCTCCAGGCACAGAATATTCTGAATTCACAGAAATCTGCATTACTATGAAAAATACACAAACTTATTCACTTTCACATTTTCTTCACTGTATATGGGTTATTCTAACTTATGCATCAATGATCAGAACTAAAATGGAGCTAAACACAATCAGCGATTAGAAGGATGGCTCTTAGCTCTGTTTCAACAATTTGTTGTCTTAGTTTTTGGAGGGCATTTTTCACCACAGCTGATGACATTTAGGTCTGAAATATTTTGCGATATGAAACAAAGCCAAGCATAACCAATGCGAAAAAAAAGGGCAAGATACATTTTGCTCATCTTGCTTTCCATATTGCTTTTCCTATTTGGAAAAATCTACACACGAAGCTCAGTGAAAACCTGTCTCCAGCTGGCACAAACCAGAAGAGCTTCACAGGAGTTTACACCTGTTGCAGATCTAGCTCAATGAACAGAAACCTTGAACTAACCAGGAAAGGGGGCAAAGAAATGCAGTATTGTTGTCAAGGCCCTCTGACAGTGGGTGCATGTATACTCTTGCAGAAGTAACACCAGTTTCTGCAGAGGAAAAGCAGGTTTGAGAAGGTGGCTCTGATGAAGGATGACAAGAAGGCTGGGAAAAAGATGTGAAATGGTCATCAACATGTTAAAGGTGATTCTTTAGAAACTAATCCATGAGAAAGGGCAAATTTTAGAGTTTTGATGTTTGCTTGCCACTTGTGGAACTCAGTCTAAAGTTTTGTATTATGTAATGGACTGGTTTCATTCAATCAGAGTTTAATGACGTTCCTATCAGTTCTTCAATTCATTAAATCAAAATGGTTGCAGAAGTCAATTTGACTTAATTCCACAATAATTGGTTAGAAGTGCCAAATATGGAGCCTGATGAAGGGGGAACAACCTATTAAAGGACAGTGGTCTCAAATGCAGTAGCACGTTGTCAGCCGTAACACTGATCTGCTGCGTAACGTTGAAATATCTCCCTCAGCTTTCAGTTCTTCTGTGTTTCCATGGTTAATACATGGCTTCTATAACTGTTCTTCTTTCCAAAGGACATTGAGGTCTATTGAAATGCAAAAAGTAAAATTGCCCTGCTTGCTCCAGCTCAAGAACTTGGAGATTTTAGACAAAAATTCCCACAAGTTTCTAATGAAATTTATAGTC
Organism: Alectura lathami; assembly: GCA_013399715.1. Taxonomy (NCBI): domain Eukaryota; kingdom Metazoa; phylum Chordata; class Aves; order Galliformes; family Megapodiidae; genus Alectura; species Alectura lathami. The sequence goes on from VXAV01003310.1 coordinate 148,927, forward strand.
TAAAACCTAATTTTAGGGTAGCTGAGCTACCTTGAGGCTTACATCAGCATTTTAAGACTTCCATTTAATGATATTTTTCATGAGCAATTTGTTTCAAGAATTAAGGGCAGAACAAAGTCTCATAGGAAAGATTTTGTGTAATATGTAGACCAAGGGTGTCTGTACCCAAAGCAACAGCCAGCATCTGAAACATCCTTACAAAGTTCATCTTCCTTTTCTAGGCACAAGAAAACATGAAGTTTCAGTGATACTTTCCAGCATATATGATGACAACCCCTCATGACAACGGCCCACATTTCTGTGGTCTATGCTCTGTGGTGGAGTATGGCTTGTAATAGTTTCTCTAGGGGAATTTGAAATCCTATGAAATGTTAAGGGAAGTATTCACGGGGACATCTGGGAACACGAGTTGCAGAAGGCAGAACCAATTTTGTCCCTGTGGCAGGGATCTCATTTTGGCACCTGAAAATAACTTATTTTTACTCTCAGGTCCCATTTGTCTTTTCATAGCAATGCAGGGATCAGGCCCAGCAGAGAGGATATGATGTAAGAATGTCACTAAATTATGTTGACTAGAGAATGGGCAAAGTGGGAGGGACAGCTTTTGTATAATGTCTAGGAGACCTTGGTATGAAGGATGGAGGTAAGGCAATAAAACAGAAGAGAACATGAGCATACAATGTGTTTTAAGCTGGCACAGGCTGCCCAGAGAAGCTGTGGATGCCCCATCCCTGGACGTGTTCAAAGCCAGGCTGGATGGGTTCCTGGGCAGTTTGATCTAGTGAGCTAGTGGCTGGAAACCCTGTCCACGGCAGGGGGGTTGGACCTAGATGGTCTTTGAGGTCCCTTCCAACCCAAGCCATTCTATGATTTTTTTTTTCCCTTGCTCATTCTACTGCAACTGCTGAAATAACAAGCCTTACTTTGCTCTCAGCAATGACTGTTGATGGCAGGGTGAAGCAAAGGTCTTAGTCACAGTTTGCTTGAACAGAGCACACTGGTGTGACACAGCTTTGACAAAAGTACTAGCAGGGATATAATCTGCAGGCTTGTAGCACACTTTTGTTCTTGTAGCATTGCTCTGCTTTACATCTCTACAGCACTGGTAGGAAAAATAAAAAATTAGCCAGACTGAGAAGATTCACTTCTGATGCAGATTAAATATCAAAACATGGGTAATTCTTCCCTTTCATACTTTGATCAGTGCCTAGTTAGAGCAGTACTGTGTATCTGTGTATCTCCTTCTAACACACAATATCCTGTGCCAATAGCGTCCTCTGATATGCTCATTAAATCTAAATTAGTGTATTAAATACATTAAACTGTATGAAGCTCTCAGCTAATCTGACACTTTCCTCACATACCTGATATATGTCCACCCACATGCTCAGCAGAATTCCAGCTGCACTACACTTTTAACATAGGGAAAAAAATATTTTATAAAACACATTATAAAACTTCTTATGGCTACATATACATGGAGATGAATATACCACAGATGCAGTGATTATACTCAGGATGATCAGCTGAGATTACCTGGAAATTCTAATGTGGGTCAACACTTTCTTCCTGTGTCTAAGACTGCACACTCCAGTCTCAGAGAACGAACTCATCAATGGGAAATTATATAGCTATAGAAACCTCTGCTTCTGGAAACCTGACTTAACTGCAGGTAGCCTAAATAGTCTCTGTCCAATACAGCAAAGAGAAGCTGTTGTATGCAATTATACATGCAAAATTATAAGGCTTAATTACTAGAATTTTTAATACTGCCATAACTCTGCCAGGAAATTATTCAAAGTGACACCAAAGAAGAGTGACAGCCGAAGCTCAAATAAAAACTATATTTTGTGACAGAATTGATTTGATTTAAACAGTGCCAAAGCTTAGTTTGACAAAATTGCATGGAAGCATTAGGAAAGTAGTTTTACCATCATTCATAAGATAAAAAGCATCGCAGAAGTGAAACATTTATGGACATTCATATGTTAAATCCACTCATTTATGCCTTAAATTAAACAAACAAACAAAAAAACCCTTTACAGTAGCCTGACCAAAAGGGACATCTGAATTTTCCAGGCATTTGTCTTCTAGTAGGAAAAGGATCCAAATCACAGCTTCTAAATAAGTAGTGGGAATACATATTCATGGGGATAGTGCCAGTGGACACTTTCAGCTTGTCTCTGTTGTCAACCATGGCGCAGACTTTCCAAACGAAAAAATGTGGATACTCCCTTCCCTATAAAAAATGCATTCTAATGGAACAAAGAAGTGCTGAAAAGATTTTGAAGAAGTAGCACAGCTCTTCTCTCCCCTTCCTTTTCTCTTGTTGCTCCTAAAGGAACTTTTGTAACAAGTCCCTCCTGAGCTTTTTATAGAAGGAGATCTTCATCCTCTCGTGTTTAAAACCTGTTATTTCACTAAAGGTAAAATGGCTAGTCTAGCCAACAAAGTCCTTTGCATGATTTATGGATGGTCCATCTTACAGTGGTCCCACTCGTCCTATGACCTTCACCTGTATTTGAGGAAATCCTCTGAGGATGTTGGAAATAACAGAGGTCACAATCACAACACAAAAGTCTCCCGTGGAGAGAACAGAGGGAGCTTCTTCTTCGAGATGCCATCTTTCCATTTCACAGTAACGTACACATATCTCAGAAAAGTCCTTCCTGAATATTACTTTTTCTCTAACCCAGATAATGAGTGGGTGATGGTGGTGGGTAGCAGAGTCTCCACAGAGCTGTGTCCCTTACCATAACACAGTTAAAAGAGTTTCTCTCATCCATGGTACCACCAAGTTTCTAAGAAAAGAAGTTTAACTGACCCACTTTAGACCCTGTAACTACTAAATTTCAAGATGACAAAGCAGTCTAAACTCAATTTCTCCACATAGTTATCTAAAAATTTCTAAAGCGTTTTCCAAATGACAGCAACACACAATGTGCCATTAATCACAGCTGACAAGTTCTCCCGAATAGCCCCTGATTGATCCTGATATTGTCAAACTTTCTTTTTCTTTTGACGTCTCTCTGATTGGCATCTCTCTTTAGTGCTTTTGTGACCTTTCTGCTGTATTGATCCACACAAATCAGAGTGAACTGAGCAGTTTCATGAGAGGGCAAAGTTGATAAGAACAGGTCAAATGGCTACTGGGACTTTCACACACCACTGTTTCAATGATTGATTAGTGGCAGTGTGGTGGAAAAGCCAAGGACATCAAAATTAGGAATTGATAAGGTCTCAATTATGATGTTCTTACAGTCTCTTTTTATGGCTTCTATGAAGGTTCTTATCTCCTGAGGTTGATTAGTAATGACAACAGACTTTGTCTTGCATATGGAGATCATTTTTAACAACACATTTGTTGAAATATCTGGCAATTACCTGCAATTAGCCTGATGGGAGTAGTTCAGTGGAGGAAGAGGTTGGCATTAGAAATCATCTTTATTTCAATATAGCCTTCACATGCTATATGAGTGGACCCAAGTGTTGAGGATCTGCACACTGTAAGGAAGCTGAACAGTGCTGGAGTTAAGGCTGTGCGTGAATGCCCACCCACTGGGTGTCTCATAGCACACTGAGGCAGAATTGCTAAGTGGGGCAGAGTGTCCAGCACAAACCTTTATAAGACCCACACATGCATTAACACTTAGAAAATTAATGAAATCTTCAGAAGAACTGATATCATCTACTAGGAACACACACACAGGAATGTGGAAGTATATAGTAGAGTGAGTGTGGAAGATGTGTCTGGAGTTGAATGACCAAAATCCTCGTGCAAAATCCTCGTACGAAAGAAGACATATCATCAACAAAGAGTTGTCGCAGCACAGAAAGTCCTGTTTTAATCCATTTTCCTCCTTTCCTCCACCCTCACACACCACTCGAGAAGAAGTTCTGTTCAGAAGGATGGGTTAAGCAGGAAGAACAGACTAGTTGAGAAATAACATGCAAGCATTCAGAATATTCAGCTTTTAATAATTTTTTCACTTCAAAACCATGCACAGTTAATATAGTGAACACGAATCATAGAATCATAGAATAGCTTGGTTTGGAAGGGACCTTGAAGACCACCTAGTTCCAATGCTCCTGTCATGGGCAAGGGCACCTCCCACTAGACCAGGTTGCTCAGAGCCCCATCCAGCCTGGCCTTGAACACTGCCAGGGAGGGGGCATCCACAGCCTCTCTGGGCAACCTGTGCCAGTGTCTCACCACCCTCACAGGAAAGAATTTCTTCCTAATATCCAGCCTAAATCTCCCCTCTTCCAGTTTGTGGCCATTACCCCTCATCCTGTTGCTCCATGCTCTTCCAAAGAGACCCTCCCCAGCTCTCCTGCAGGCCCCGTTCAGGTACTGGAAGGCCGCTATCAGGTCCCCCCAGGAGCCTTCTCTTCTCCAGGCTGAACAGCCTCAACTCTCTCAGCCTGCCTTCACAGGGGAGGTGCTCCAGCCCTCTGATCATCTTCATGGCCCTCCTCTGGACTGCCTCCAACAGCTTGATAACCTTCTTGTGTTGGGGGCCCAGAACTGGATGCAGCACTCCAGGTGGGGTCTCAGGAGAGCAGAGCAGAGGGGCAGAATCCCCTCCCTCACCCTGCTGGTCATGCTTCTCTTGATGCAGTCCAGGATGCGGTTGGCCTTCTGGGCTAAAAGCACACATTGTCGGCTCACGTTGAGTTTTTCAGCAACCAACACCCCCAAATCCTTCTCCTCAGAGCTGCTCTCCAGCCATTCTCCGCCTAACCTCTATTTGTGCCTGAGATTGCCCTGACACAGGTGCAGGACCTTACACTTGGCCTTGTTGATCTTCATGATGTTGACATGGGCCCACCTCTCCATCCTGTCCAGGTCTCTCTGCATGGCACCCCTTCCCTCTGGCATGTCAACAGCACCACACAGCTTGGTGTTGTCCCCAAATGGCCATTACCCCTTGTCCTATCGCTCCATGCCCTTTTAAAGAGTCTCTCCCCAACTCTCCTGTAGGCTGCCTTCAGGTACTGGAAAAGTTCATATGTGAACATGCAGTGGATTGTACCCCTTTCCTGAAGAGTAAACTACTTTGTCAGTACATTTTATTAGAAATAGACAGGGTATTAGTTTCTGTGATATACTTTTTGCAGAGTGGAATATTTTGGATTCTGTTGTGGAGTCACCAATGTTGTTTCATAACAAGTCTATATATGGGTTCAGTAGAAGAATAGCCTCACAACATGGGGAGAAGAAATTATAATTTTTCAAAATGGGAGGAGAACACTTTCTTTAATCCATCCTTAGCTGTGCAGAGTGCCTAGCACCAATATCTTGCAGAAATGTTGTAATGGTCAATATTTAGTTATCAGCTAGCTTAGATGTGCTGTATTTTCTATTGAGAAGGCTATTTCTTAAATATTTTCTTCCCAATGAACAATCTCAATAAACACATCAAGATACTGTTTAATGTTAAGCCTTAAAAATTGTGAGGAAAACAGAAATCAAGATTACTGAAAAGAAAGATTTTTTTTGTGTGTCATGCCTTAATTCTTGTCCAGCTGCGACACTTTCTATCAGATGAAAATATTCCTGCTTAGGTTTTGTCACTGAAGACTAATCTAATCACGACCAAATAAACTATTGTCCAATCCTTCACCTCACTAAAAAAGTCACAGAAATCAACATAGTTTTCAGAATTAGTCATATAACTCAGACACATGTTTTGGCAGGAATCATGTTGATGTGTTTTAAAACAAGTCCCAAGCTTTTATTATTGGCAGGTGTATTTGTGCCAGTACTTCTCCCGGGGTGGTAAAGCTATGCTTGAGCAATATCCTGGCTGTAGCAGTAAAGGCCATACTAACTTTTTGTTACTGCAGTAATATCTGAAGCTGATAATTCTTCTACTTCCTTTCTTGCTCAGATATAAAGCCTGCTAGTATCACTCCCACACTGTGATAAGAAATATGTAGTTGAATCACCATTCTGCTGCGCATAGACAAAATCTAGAAATTTATTAAACTTTTCTGTTTTAGTCTTTCTTGGATGCTCAGTGGAGTTTAACAGAAAGTGCTGACATTTTCAAAACAACACCATGTCCTAGAGCAAAACAAGTACAAAGTCAGAGGAGTGTCATGATTTACTTAAGATTTATAGGCTTGACTTTAAATAGTAATAAAGAGTGATGTAATTATATGTGGCACTTAATAGCCTGCAGGCAAATGTATTCTGATGTTTGTACTAAATATAATTATATTCTATTATTAAACAACTAATAAACCACATCATAGATAAAAGTTTTTTTTTTTTTTTTTCTTTTTCCATTCCTTTAATCTTCTAATTTCCCAATTTTATTGGCAATAAACGTATTTTATTGTTATAGATCTTGAGTGGGAAAGAAAGAAAATTCTAGATGTGACATTTTCAGTAGCAAAAGCAGAAGTGACTGGCATCATCAATGATCTTGAAGATGAGATGCATATCACAGGTGCAATGTGATGTTAACTTGGCTATCTTCATAGAATCATAGAATCATAGAATCATAGAATCATAGAATCATAGAATGGCTTGGGTTGGAAGGGACCTCAAAGATCATCTAGTTGCCATAGACAGGGCTGCCAACCACTAGCTCACTGGATCAAACTGACCAGGAACCCATCCAGCCTGGCCTTGAACACAGCCAGGGATGGGGCAGACACAACTTCTCTGGGCAGCCTGTTCCAGCGCCTCACCACTCTCTCAGTGAAGAATTTCTTCCTGATGTCCAACCCAAACCTCCCCTCTTTCAGTTTCAGCCCATTCCCCCTTGTCCCACCATTATCCACCTGTGTAAAAAGTCAGTCCCCCTCCTGCCTGTAAGTTCCTTTCAAGTATTGGAAGGCCGCAATGAGGTCTCCCCGGAGTCTTCTCTTTTCCAAGCTAAACAATCCCAGCTCCCACAACCATTCCTCATAGGAGAGGTGACCAGCCATGGAGCATTGGCCATTGCCATTGGCCTTCCTGGCTGCAGAGCGCACTGCCGGCTCATGGCCAGATTTTCATGGATCACAACACCCAATTCCTTCTCCATACGGCTGCTCTCAGGGAGTTCTTCTCCCACTCTGTACACACACCTGGGATTGCCCTGACCCAAGGGCAACACCTTGCCCTTGACCTTGTTGAACCTCATGAGGTTCTCGTGGGCCCACTTTTCCAGCCTGTCCAGGTCCCTCTGGATGGCATCCCTTCCTTCAGGGGTATCAGTTGCACCACTCAGCTTGGTATCATCAGCAAACTTGCTGAGGGTGCACTCGATCCCACCGTCTAAGTCATCAATAAAGATATTGAAGACCACCAGCCCCAAGACGGACCCGTGGGGGACACTGGTCGTGACCGGCCTCCACCTGGATGTAGAGCCATTGACTACAACCCTTTGGCTGCGACCATCCAGCCAGTTCTTCATCCAATGAACAGTCCACCCACCAAATCCATCTCTCTGCAGTTTAGAGGTAAGGATATGGAGCAGGATCATGTCAAAGGCCTTACACAAGTCCAGGTAGACAACATCCGTCTCCCTCCCTTGGTCCACTGATGCTGTCACTCCATCACAGAAGGCCACCAGATTGGTTAGGCACGACCAATGTGGCTTGGTGAAGCCGTGCTGGCTGTCTCGGATCACCTCCTCATCTCACATGTGCCTTAGCATCTCCTCCAGAGGATCCGCTCCATGATCTTCCCAGGCACAGACGTGAGGCTCACTGGCCTGTGGTTCCCCGGGTCTTCCTTTCTGCCTTTCTTAAAAATGGGAGTGATGTTTCCCTTTTTCCAGTCACCGGCGACCTTGCTTGACAGCCATGACTTTGCAAATATGATGGAGAGCATCTCGGCAACCACATCAGCCAACTCCTTCGAGACCCTGGGATGCATCCCCTCCGGCCCCATAGACTTGTAGATGTTTAGTCCCATAAGGTGGTCTCAGACTTGCTCTGCTCTTACACAGGGAAGGATTTTGCTCCCCCCATCCCCACTTGGATTTTCAGGGGCACGAGAGACCTGGGAAACCTGACCAGCAGGGAGGACCGAGGCAAAGAACTCATTAAGTACCTCAGCCTTCTCCGCATCAGAGGAGGCCAGTTCTCCCTTTCCATTCATCAGAGGGGGAACAGTCTCCTTCACTTGCCTCTTCTGCCCTATGCAGCTAATCTTCCTATCCTCTGGCTTAGCAAAGAGTGCTACTCATTGAAATATATGTAGTTCACTGCCATTTTATAATAAGGACAGGTCTTAAATGTTATTCTGCCTAATTGTCTTGAAACCCTGTTCTCGTACTAACAATTTGGCTCCTGATAGTGCAAGTATGGCTTTCCTTTTCAAGAGATTTGGTGACATATACACTGCAGTTATTGATTCATGAAAAAAAGTACAATGGCTGCAGTGTTTGGATATTGGAATATTTTTGTTTGTTTGTTTTTTTAACCTGTACATTTTAAAGCTCTGTGAGAAACAAAAAAGATTTTTGTTGTCTTTTTCCTTTCTTCCTGTGGTCAAAACATTCATCACTTCAAGAATTTTTTATTGGATCTTTATTTTTATTGTTTCATGAATGAAACAATATTACCAATAAGTATCTATGAAGATAGTGATATGATTTCAGGCATTATTTTTCGTCAGTTTCTGGTATGATAAATTGTATCAGGAATCATAATGTACATTGTCTAACACGTGAAAGTACTTACATTGCAGTGTTTTTTGTCAGCTGCAGGGTTTGGTAATGTTCTACTGCATATACCAAGTAGATATTTTCTTTTTTTTCTTTCTTTCTTTCTTTCTTTCTTTCTTTCTTTCTTTCTTTCTTTCTTTCTTTCTTTCTTTCTTTCTTTCTTGCCTTCTTTCTTTCTTGCCTTCTTTCTTTCTTTCTTTCTTGCCTCATTTCTTTCTATTTTTCTTTCTTCTTTTCTTTCTTTCCTTCTTTCTTTCTCTTTTTCTCTCTTTCCTTCTTTCTTTCTCTTTTTCTCTCTTTCTTTCTCTCTTTATTTTTCTCTCTCTTTCTCTTTCTCTTTCTCTTTCTCTTTCTCTTTCTCTTTCTCTTTCTCTTTCTCTTTCTCTTTCTCTTTCTCTTTCTCTTTCTCTTTCTCTTTCTCTTTCTCTTTCTCTTTCTCTTTCTCTTTCTCTTTCTCTTTCTCTTTCTCTTTCTCTTTCTCTTTCTCTTTCTCTNTTTCTTTCTTTCTTTCTTTCTTTCTTTCTTTCTTTCTTTCTTTCTTTCCTTCCTTCCTTCCTTCCTTCCTTCCTTCCTTCCTTCCTTCCTTCCTTTCTTCCTTCCTTCTGTTCATGAGGTTTTTAAAACCTCATTAAACCTCTGTAAAAATTCAGAGAGTTCAGTAACCAGTCCTTTCCTACTTCCTGTCTATGCAAATAAGTCCCCTGTGCTCTGTTTAGAATAAATAATCAGTCTTCAGACTAACATATTGTCCCCTAACACAATTGTACAGTTTTACTCACCTTCAAAACATATGAGTTCTGTTTTCCCTGATTATATAGGAAAGTTTCTTGATGTTATTTAAACTCAGTACAACAATGTGACACTCCCTTTCCTTTCTGCCATCAAAACAAGAGGGAAGATGTTAGTTTGGGGAGCAATCAGGGAGTCTAAATTATTCAGACACAAAATTTTAAGTTGGAACATTTTTTTCAAATTCATTTGTATCTGGATTAGAACAGGCTCAACTCATGTCTGTCTAATGAAGCACCTGCTGAAAATCTCAGCTGGAAATTCAGGGAATCAAGTCTATCCATCATCTCAAAGTCATGATTATTTCATAAGAAACGCTCACTGTTCAGTCAAGTGTGTAAGTCGTCATTTGTGTTACCATAGTTTAACCATACAGGCATCTTTTAGAAGAACTCATGCTGAACATTACTTGATGAACCTAAATCCTATTAGCAGAACAAACAGAACAAAAGTCTGTGTCCTGACACCACAATGAGGTGTATTTTAAACATTCACAAAGGATACAGGTGCAGATTTCTCATTGCACACTGGAGCACATCCATAGCCTCTAGGAAGAATATTAATAACCCCTTCTCTTGCATTTCTGTTGAAGGAATAGCTCAATTAGTTTCAGTCTGCTGTCTTTTTCTTATCTATTATACATTTGAGTGGTTACAGCTTGCATGTGAAAGTGCACAAAGAAAGATATACATTAACAAGGTAATTGTAAACAGGAGAGCATATGGGCACCTTATACTAAGTGTCTTGAGCTGACGTAGACATGTATGCTACATGTATGCTTTTTGTCACTTTCCCCTTTTACCCCCCTGCTGAGAACCGTTCAACGAAACTGGTCCGAAAGCTCAGTGCTCCGCATACAGCAACCTGTGGACACAGATGAGGACAGAGTATAAAGAGGGATGAAAAGCATTAAAGGAAGGGGAGACCTGGAAAGTGCAGGTGGCATATTGGTGAAGAAACTAGGCAATGTGGAGACTGCATCTCCAGTGAAGAAAACAGAAGTAGCAAGGGGGAAACAGTTAAAACTGACAGGAAACAGAGAAAGGCCATTTCTTCTCAAACTATGCCCTGAACAATTTTATTTATTGTAATGTATCTGTGGGACTATAAAATAATGGGTCATCTGTTAGCCGTTTGATTTCCACTTCTACTGAATCATGAAGGAGACCTGGATGATTAATGAGGCACAAGAATAATTTGTGGTATATGCACTTTCCCAAACGCTTTCTGGAGTTCAGTGAACAGGTCAATTAATAACACCTATCACCCCTTAAAAGTTGGTTAATCATCTATGGGGGATAATACTGTACATATTTCAAACTGTAATTACGTAACGTGATGCTCTAACAAGGTTAATTTTCTTTCATGCCATCTACCATAAATGTTTCCCGTGTGACATGTATAACATGATTTGACTTTTGAAAATGTTATAGACTATCATTATCTCCTAGGATACAGATTAAAAAAGAGACTAGAACACATGCAAAAAATATCAAAAGAATGGTATTTAAGCTGGCCAGATGTATTCAGTTAATAAATGATGGCTTAAGGTAAAAAAATAATCATAACAACTGTCAGACATTGAGTTCTACACTAAAACAGTGTAGAATTTCCTAGGCATAAAAAAATATATATTCCATTCAGCTTGAAAAAAATTCACGACTTTGTGGTTTGCAGAAATAACACTACAGAACTCCTTCGCCAAAACACAAGACTATTCAACTGAGGCTACAGAAAAAAAATTACTACCATCTGTTATCAGTATAGAGCATGTAACAGAACCAAGGAAGTCTGTTTCTAGGCAGAAAGGAGTGTACTATGTACTGCTATAACACAATCACTGTGCTCACTGGGAATGAATATTCTAAATATTCTAAATATTCTGTTTGAGGTAGTTCTGGTATGAGGCTAAGGGTGTGCCTTGAGTCATCTCTCATTCCTGTTCCAAAATCACATTTCCAGGGAATAAACCAGTCTGAAATGCTACTGAGACTTCTTGCAGAGGGGATTCAGCCTTATTTGTGCTGTAGTCTAGCAATCTCACGCTCAGAGCACTAAATGGTCTACGTCAATGATTTATGATTCTAGCTTGGATGTTTTTTTGTGTTTCTTTTCAGAACAGACTTAAATCATGAATATCACCATCAGTAATCGAGTATCTCTTTGCCAGATCCTGAATTAGAGGTTGACCCAGCTCCCTCAGTTTTGTATTCTAGAGCTCTTAGGGTTAGACCATCCTTTTTCCAGCTAAACACACTCTCTCATATTACAGTGATTTATGATTTGCAATGGCCTGAAAATCTTCTGTTGCACTACCATCTCTTCCTTTTTCTTTCCTTCTGGTTTTATTTGTATTTTTTTTTTTTTT
>VXAV01003310.1:160789-182053 GCA_013399715.1 Alectura lathami
TTTTTTTTTTTTTTTTTGCCTCCAGTCCATGATTGTCCAAGATTGTCCATGATTGTCCAGGATTGGTGCATGCAAAATGATAACTATTTCTTCTAGACAGAGTCAGAAACTTTTATCTTCCCGCAAAGGAGAATGCTGTAACCTTTATGCTCCCTCTAGATAATGAATTTCTTCTCTGATTGGTGGAAAGTATCTCTACTCAGAACAGGTAGCAGCTGCCAGCGACACCTCCAAGAGGAGGCTGGGCAGTTCTGTTTCCTCCTTCGCTACATGCTGTGAAAGAGGAGACTGGTATCTTGCTCTATTGTTTGAAGGAAAGATCAAAGGGATCTACCTGCAGCAGAAAGTTTTGAGCGGTAACTTTGCTGTGAGCAGAAGGGTCTCCTTCAAATATAGAGAAAGGCTTCTCTGAGGGAGAATCTGGGACTTGTCACCTACTCAATATGCAGAAACACTGATGGGAAGCTCCTGGCTACTCTTTACACAGCTTGCTGGCTGATTTAAATCTTCTTCAAAAGTGTTTTAGCCCTCTTTCCTTGCACATTGAGCACTGGGATGTTACTTTGTGATATAAATCTCATCTAACAGAAAATTAAACACTCCAGTATTTTTCAGAGGGACATGGGAATGAGGACTACACAGGACAAGAGGCAATGGAAGTGAAATTTGACTTTTGTCTTTCCAATAAAATATCTTCATACCTCCCAGAGCTGTGATGGAGGGAGACATTCAGGGAAGCATATACTATATCACTTTAATAGCAACCACCTAAGTACCCACAATTAATATTGAATCTTCACCCTAAAAGCAGAACAAGTACATATGAAATAAATCATGCATGGAGATGGGATCAGGATCACATTTTTAGTGTTGCTGTTAAAGAAAGGAAGATGAAAATAAGATGTGCTTTAGAGCTTTAGCTCATATTCATTTATCCTAATTTCAAATATCCATTTAATGCTGTTATTTGCAGTCTTTCTGCATACTCAAAGGAGAGAAACAAGTGTCTCCAAAATTTGACATGATGGCGTAACCTTCTAGTATGAGATAAAGAAAGATACAAGAACAAATCATCATATAAGAGATAATCTATTTATTTTCTGAATAGGTTTGCTTAAGAACAACAGCACAAAACTTACCTATGATTTATATTACTGGAGTAATACTGTAGTAAGAGAACACTGATCTTTCAACACCTGCTAACACTTAAATAAGTGACCAGTCTCGTAGCTTTCTATGAAGTCATCACCAGCTGGGCAGTTGAGGGGAGAGCAGTGGATGTCATCTACCTTGACTTCAGCAAGGCTTTTGACGCTGTCTCTCACAACATCCTCGCAGCAAAGCTTTGAAGGTACGGGACAGATGAGTGCACGGTGAGGTGGACTGAGAACTGGCTGACTGGCAGAGCCCAGAGGGTTGTGATCTCTGGCACAGAATCTAGCTGGAGGCCTGTTACTAGCGGTGTTCCTCAGGGGTCAGTGCAGGGCCCAGTCTTGTTCAACATCTTCATCAGTGACCTGGATGTAGGGGTAGGGTCCAGCCTCAGCAAGTTTGCTGGGCACAGATGAACCTTATGAACTTCAACGAGGGCAAGAGTAGAGTCCTGCACCTGGGCACAGAGGAACTGCAGGCACCAGGACAGGCTGGGGGCTGAGCTGCAGGAAAGGAGCTCTGAGGAGAAGGACCTGGGTGTCCTGGTGGACAGCAGCTTGGACACGAGCCAGCAGTGTGCCCTTGTGGCCTAGAAGGCCAAGGGGATCCTAGGGTATATTAAAAAGAGCATGGTCAGCAGGTCGAGGGAGCTGATCCTCCCCCTCGGCTCTGCCCTGGTGAGGCCCCATCTGGAGTCCTGTGTTCAGTTCTGGGCTCCTCAGCACCACAGAGACAGGGATCTGCTGGAGAGAGTGCAGTGCAGGGCCACAAAGACAATCAGGGGTCTGGAACACCTCCTGTTTTTAGGAAAGGCTGAGGGAACTGGGGCTCTTCAGCCTGGAGAAGAGGAGACTGAGAGGGGGTCTGATCAATGTGTGTAAGTATCTGAAATTTGGGGATGGATGGATGAGGCCGGGCTCTTTTCAGTGGTGCCCAGCGACAGGGCAAGGGGCCATGGGCAAAAACTGGAACACGGGAGGTTCCATAAAAATCTGAGAGAAAACTTCTCTGCTGTGAGGGTATTGGAGCACTGGCACAGGCTGCCCAGAGAGGCTGTGGAGTGTCCTTCTCTGGAGGTGTTCAGTACCCACCTGGAGGCCTTCCTGTGCAACCTGCTCTAGGGAACCTGCTTCTGCAGGGGGGTTGGGCTGGGTGATCTCCTGAGGTCCCTTCCAACCCCTAGAGTTCTGTGATTCTGTGTGATTCTGTGACTAAGTTACTCAGTTTTTCTCCCCCACTACTCCAGCCTAAAACACAAGAACAATGCCAGGAGAACAACAGTAATATATTATTAATCACAGAACTCTGAAAGGGATTAGGCCAGTCACGTATATTTTTGTGGTTGTTCCTTTGTTAAAACAAGTCACAAAACAATGCTTCTGGAGAGATTAGATGAATTAATCTAGACTTTAGGCAGTAGAATCTAGATAGATTCTAGTAGAATCAATCAGTTGATTGAAGTTAGGTGTCATCTCTAAAGAGCTGCTGAATTGATCTCTGTATCTGAAAAACTATACAATTGCCTAAACAAAGCGTTGTTTGAATGCTCTGGATTACTTTGCATGTCATCCAGTTGCTGTTCCAGATAGCTCTTAGTCCCTGTCGACCTTGCATTATAACCACTAAACCCATGAAAACATCCTAGGTAGATAGATACTTTAAGAGATCTAAAATGGTACTGGACAAATGAGGCAAATTTATTTATCTTTAGGTCTCAATTGACAGCAATGAGGCCCACCTTCTAGCTCATACATGACACATATGTTGGATTCTTAAATTAGACACAGAATAAGAACACAAATGCGGACTCAGCTGACTTGCTAAAGACAACAGAGCAAGCATATCTCACAGTAAGAGCTAACAACTCTTTTTAGATAGAAAATGTCCCACCTTGTCACTATTTTCTACCTCTAGCATAAATTAACTGTATTTAAACTAGTGGCTCATATGGTTTTAATGGTTTGTGTTAGGATTTTAATAAAGAAGGTAGTTAACATATTAGTTTTGCAATAATGAAGTGTCATGATTTCTAGCATAGTCGAACCTGCGAATGCTGGAAGAGAAGGGAATAGGTAGTTGTGGGGGGGAACGGAGTTAGGACATCTAACTTAAATTGACCTACAAGGATTCCATAACATATACATCATGTCGTGGCCCTCCCCCTGATTTCTGGTGAGGGGGGAAGCCGCAGCTTTTTTGCCTTTTTCCCCTTCCAGGTTGGGTGAGAAATCGCCTTCCTCATAAGTCACTGTTTTTTCATATTATCAGTATGATTACCCTTATAATTCCCTTTGCATTTTTATTATGTCTTGTTCCTTAACTATTTTAGTAAACCAGCTTTTATCTTAATTCTCGAGTTCTACCTCTTTTTTCTCTTTCTCTCACTGCCCTCCTCCATCCCGCTGATACCAGCCGCTGGCGGTATGCCAGCAGGTCCAGGCCTCTGTGGCCTGAGGGTGGAGAGCAAGAGACTGTTGGGAGCCGTCAGGGCTTAAACCACCTCTTGAAGTATGGTGAATAACATCACTACAATTAAAAGAAACTTGCTTCATAGCAATACAAAACCTGAAATTTAAATGGAGTAGTTAACTTATTAGGCTGCTCTTGTAAATAGATGCGTATAGTTAAAGAAGTAATACCTGAACAAATAACAGTGTTATTATGAAACAACTGAACCATTGGGTTTTCATCTTGTTGGGAATTATTATCCAAGGCAGTGTTTTCGCTCTGAGTTCCCAGAACTGAACACAACGGTTCACATCCTTAAATGAGGAATAATCAGTTAAGCTTGTGTTGGTTAAGGGTCTGAAGTCCTTTTGATGAAATGTGAGAGTAAAATGATGAAGTCTGTCATTTCTGTACTGGAGAATGCAGTGGGTTCCTTAATAGCTGGGAACTCGCTTAGTGAGAGTAGTAATAATTGGTTGCAAAGAGCTGACATGGGAATCAGAACAAGCCATGTGGAGAAGTGGAGCATCTTTGACAGAATCATGCTTACATTAGGGATTTTGGTGTTACCTTTAGTGCAAGAATCAAACAAATTATGCACCTGCACTACCAGACTATCAACATTTTAGCTGCTGGCCAGCATTAAGTTCAGAGGAAACACCCACCCTGCAAGCAATTCTAAGAGGTAAACAAACTGGGTCAAGTAGGCTGAATCCAAGCTGCTGAACAGCTTGCTTTGACAGGCAGGGTCCTTCACTGTGAAAGGAAGATTCCTGTTGAAATTTTTGACAGCTCTCAAGTATTTCTAGTGCCTCTCCGTCTAGGGAGGGGACTTAACCTTTGCATTGCTGTGACACCTCAAGAAGAAAAGCTCTGAAACTGGAAGGAGAGATCAGAGTGGAGAAAAAGCCACTTCTGTCAGTAAAAATGGCTGAGAAGAAAAGAGGGAAAAATTGCGCTCTTTGGGGAAAAACAAAACAAAACAGAAAGGATTTGAGCATATGGCTCCAAATCTGTGCGTATGCACATACTTCTGTCCCTGCACTAGGAAAAGATCTTATTAGCAACCAAGGATGCTGCTGGCAAACAGCACCTTCATAGAACTGGGTACAATTTTTAATGTTATAATACGGCCTAGGCCAGAGCCTATGAGCCATCTGGATGAGCTAACAGAACATGCAGTCCTTTATTATTTTATTTTATTTTATTTTATTTTATTTTATTTTATTTTATTTTATTTTATTTTATTTTATTTCATTTCATTTCATTTCATTTTTAATTTCAGTCATTTAAGCTATTTTATTTTCTACTTGTAGTATCTTAATAGTTGATCCAGATTATAAACCTGAACTTGTGTGATTTAAAATATCTACTTGCTTATCTTTATATTTAATTGTGTTCTTCAGTTCCTTCATTTAAGGAATAAACTCCTGGCATAACTCCAGGAGTTTTTACTTTTCATTCTTTGATTTGAAAATCTGAATTTTTCTATTTACAGATGTCGAAGTTGGAAAAAAAAATATTAAACTGTGAATACAGATGTTAGCTATTTGGATGTAGATGTAAGCATGTGGAATGAATGTCCAAACTGAGCAAAGATCACTACTGGATTTAGTGTCAGAGAGAAGTAGAAGCCTTGTGCGTGTGAGTTCAAATGTTATTTTGATCAGTCTTGCTCCTCAGGCCTTTCCCCCTTCTAAATTCAGACAGCAGTTGAATCCAACCTGTGTTCAGTCAATATGTCCCCTTGCCTTGCAAATTTTACAAACTGCAAATAGAAAGCACCTGGTGCACAGGACAAACTCACCTACAAAGGCCTTGCCAGCTCATTTGCGGATGGTACAAGACAACCAGCCTTATGTGAGATTCCTGTTGAAAGGCAGACAAAACAGGGTCAGGACTCACAACCAACCTGTGATAAATACAAGAAAGCTCATCAACTAGTGCAAAACCAAAACAGAACAGAAAGCCAACAACAAAACATTAATAGGTTACAAAGTCTAACAAGTTGGCATACAAGTAGAGGGGTGAAAATTAGGTCAGCTCCATGGCCAGAACAACCAGGAAGAAAAACTACTAACATTTTATACCTACAATTGGGTTATTTATGTGACAATCACTATACATTTCAACACGTTTGCACAGAATTATTTATCTTTTCCTTATAATTAGAGACTCCCTTTACTCCTCTGTTCCTCACTGTTTAATGTGACAAAATATCGATTAGATTTCCACAGTATAGCACTCCAGACATGTTTATATGGCTGTTTCAAGTGATTTACAATAACTAATGCTGTAGCAAGAATATCATTTTGGAAATATAATACCCGTCAATTGCAGGAAAGGTTCAGCTAATGGTCAGAACTCCTTGTACCATGGGAACAAGTTGCCAATAACAATGCATCATCTGAAGGCCCTCTCTTCATGTTGATGTAAACTGACATGGGACCAAATTTTAGTGCTCGGTGGAGCTATACACAACCATCTCAAGTGAAAGTCTATCTACCTCTTCTAATTACTCTGAAAGTAAAGGTAGGTAGAGCAAGACACCTGCAAAATAACAAATTGGTCAGGAAACCAAAGTTCCTTCTTTCCCTCTTTCCAGGGAATTTACTACCATGGCAGAAACAGTCTGGATCAAGAAGTATTGATATATTTCTATGAAACATTGGACCTCCAACAGGAGAGAGATTGAATTGTAATCTGATATGAAAATACAGTTTTTAGAAAGCTTCTGAAATTTATAAGGTTAGCACCTCTAGTATTAGTATTGTGTTGTCTCATTCTTGCACTACCTAGATATAAAACAGACGCTAATGATTTTAGCTTTGCAAAATACTTATCAGAAGATAAAATATTACAGATTCAGAATTATCTGAAGTTAGTGGGGGATTTTATACCAGAAGCTTGAATGGCATACATATACAGTGTTTTAACTGCTAGTGACTTCCCTTTGTAAGGATACTGGTACAACAAAGAGTAATTACAGAATTTATTTATTAAGGCTTTCTCTATGAAACCAACATGACAACAAGAAGTATATTTCTTCCACCTGAGCAGAAGCTCCTTTATACTTGTCAAGGCAATGACAACTTTTGCATAAACCTACGATTTCTAGTTCACAAAATTCACAGGAATAAATGAAGTCTAAAGGAGTGAATTCTACAATCTGTCAGAAGAGCAAGTGATCAGAGAAAAAAAGCTTTGATCAATTTGTGGTTTTATCAATAAATGAAAGAAGTTCCAAACAGCTCTTTAGTGTTAATAGAACTGAGTTGCTTTATCTCTAGATCTATTTGTAGATCTATTTGCAGCCTCTCAGTACGTGCCATAGGAGCTGCAGGTAGAACATCTCCGTTTCCTAGGCTGAGGACAGCCTCTACATTATGTATGGAGTTTTAGTTACCTAAAAGGTTCTTGCACAAGAGAGTAAACTCAAAACGATGGTTTGAATTGTTTGCAGGATTTCAAAACAGAGGTTAATCTGGTACGGCTTTTACTTCACGAGTATAGCATGCAAATATTATGTACAGATTCCACAAAATCTTCTCAAATTTATGCAGTAGAATTGCATCAAGAGCAAAATCTTTCTCCCTTTCTGCCCATAGAAGATAATAGTAGGCCAGGAAAAACTTGGACTTATAACTGACCATTCAAAAAAATATTCGTCTTCCTATCATCAGGTCTTTCAGCCAGAACAGTTTGATTAGAGATATCAACTAATTTAAAGTATGCATTTTTACTGTTGATATTGTCATACTGTAACCTGTAACAAGGTGATGAAAAGCTAAAAGCTACCTGAGGGTTTTTAAATACATTTAGAAGGCCTGAAATTTGGAAGCGTCAGTTTCTTATGAGAATGTGAAAAGCGAAAGACTTTTGAGATTTATAAAATATTTAGGATAGCTAAATAAATCATGTGATTCTTCAAGGTTTATGTAATTCCTAATTCCAAATATAAGATCAGATTTTAGTTCAGACCACCAAATGGCAGAAATTATCTGTCTTTTTATTTAACTTCTGATTTTGATTTAATTTAAAAAAAAAAATCTATTTCAATATATACATAAAGTAGCTAGAAAAAAATGCATTTTTTAGAGGAAAGCACATACTCTCATAGATATACATGGAGGCAAAATGAATGCAAATTATTCAAAGATAAATCTTCAAAAATGCAAATGAAATTCAAGCAATATGAAGTATCAAATACAGTGTGGAAGCAAAACAATCAAAGCAGTACCTTGTTTTTAGAAAGATGTTCATACATTTGTGAAGTAAAACCATAGAATCATTGAATTTGAGTTGGAAGAAACCTTTAAAGGCCACCTAGTCCAACTCCCCTGCAGTGAACAGGGACACCTACAGCTGGGTCAGGTTGCTCAGAGCCCTGTCATTATTACCCTTGAAGGTCTCCAGGGATGGGGCATCCATCACCTCTCTGGGCAACCTGTGCCTGTGCTTCATCACCCTTATAGTAAAAAACATTTTCCTTATATCTAGCCTAAATCTCCCATCTCTCAGTTTGAAACCATTTCTCCATGCCCTATCATAACAGACCCTGCTAAGGAGTCTGTCCCTTTCTTTCTTGTAGCCCCCCTTTAGATTCTGAAAGGCTGCTGTCAGTTCTCCTTGGTGCCTTCTCTTCTCCCAGCTGAACAGCCCCAGCTCTCTCAGACTCTCCTCATAGGGGATCTCCCAGGGTTCCATCCCTTGAATCATTTTTTATGGCCCTCCTCTGGATATGCTCCAACAGCTCCATGTCCCTCCTGTGCTGAGGACTCCACATCTGGACGCAGGGCTCCAGGTGGGGTCTCACCAGCGCAGAGCAGAGGGGCAGGGTCACCACCCTTGCCCTGCTGGCCACGCTGCTTTGGGTCCAGCCCAGGATGCGGTTGGCTTTCTGGGCTGTGAGAGCACACTGCTGGCTCCTGTCCAGCTTGTCTTTCACCAGTACCGCCAAGTCCCTTTCAGCAGGACTCCACTCAATCCCTGCATCCCCCAGCTTGTACTGATAGCAGGGGTTGCCGCCACCCAGGTGCAAGACTTTGGATTTGGCTTTGTTGATGTTCATGGGCCCACTGCTCCAGCCTGTCTAGGTCTGCTGTGGGAAAGTACTAAAAACTAGAGTGCATATTGAAAATGGAGAGTTTTGGAGAAAACATGGACAAAGCGCTTGAGAAGATCACCTGTACTCCCAGAAGATGTTACACTCTCTCTGTTCTTAAACAGACAGCTACATCTGGACTTGAACACTCTATTAACCACTAGTGAAGACCTCCTGACTTTCAGGTTGAGACAACTGAATATGAGCCAGTAGTGTGCCCAGGTGGCCAAGAAGGCCAACAGCATCCTAGCTTGCATAAGAAGTAGCGTGGCCAGTAGGACTAGGGAGGTGATCTTCCCCCTGTACTTGGCACTGGTGTGGCCCCACCTCGAGCGCTGTGTTCATTCAGACCTTATTGCTCTCTACAATTCAATGAAAGGAGGCTGCAGTGGGGTGGGGTTCAGCCTCTTCTCCTAGGTAACTAGTGATAGGACAAGAGTTAACGGCCTCAAGCTGTACCAGGGGAGGTTCATGTTACACGTTAGGAAAAATGTCTTTTCTGAGGGTAGTGGTCAGGCACTGGAACAGGCTGCCCAGGGAGGTGGTGGAGTCTCCTTCCCTGGAGGTCTTCAAGACACATGTGGATGTGGCACTTAGGAACATGATTTAGTTAGAACAGTGGTGTTAGGTTGACACTTTAGGCTGATGACATTAGAGGTGTTTTCCAACTATTATGATTCTATGATTTTATGATTTGATAATGATGGGGCAAATTTAACTTGATTTTGTAGAGTTCACTTGGAGGGAAAAACTTGATGATGTTGAAGACACATGCAGAAAGCTGTATATAAAAAATACATTTCCAAATGTGAACATATGATGTGATGAACATTAGGGTAAAACAAAAATGTAATTGAACAGATGTGAAGATGCATAGAGAGAAATGTAAGCTTAAACCAGAGCAAAAGGAAATACAGGTGTAACAAGTCAATAAGTCAAACTCAGAGCAAGAAGAACAATAACATGAAAAAAGCAAGGAAAGAGGAAAGGAAGAACAAGTTTTTGACACTGAAAGGTTCAAAATATTTGTGAAACTAGTTCTACAGTCCATAGTTGGCATAGATTCATTTGTGCATGCTGAAAAAATAAAATGAATAGTGGTTCTGGATGAGTATTCCTATTATCCAGAAGTAGTAATGTGTTAGGGAATACAACTGTTAAATGTGTAATCTCAGATGTAAAATCTATATTTGCTACCAGCTTGGTAATGATGCATAATGGACAACAATTTGATTTCTGTGAGTTTATGTGTATTAATGGATAGTGTGATCTTACACCCTATTTGGAGTTTGAAATAGACACAGTCTAATGGTATTATGAAAAATTGTTTAAAAAATATTAAAAGGATGCTTTACAAGGCCTAGAAGTCAAGTTCTGATCCCTATTTGATGATGTAAAATTACAAAGCAACATCCCAGAAATATCTGTGAGCTAAAACAGCATTTAAGAAAAAGCCCGGTTTCTCAGTCATGAGATCATTTACCTTAAAAACTGGGGAGAAGAACATTCCTGTAAAAATCAACAGCTAAAGGATGACATGAATGAAAGCCTTTCAGCTGCTTGACTGGATGTTTGCTTTTTTGAAAGCAATAGAAAAAAAGATATACACAAAAGGAGCAGAGCAAACCTTCACCAATTCTTAAAACAAGGAGGGGAAGGCAGGTAAAATCCAAGTTTCTAGAATACAGCACAAACGAGACCTTGGAGAAGCCAGGGAATCAGAGAAGATCACAGCAAAAGACTGTGCTGAAAATTTCTGAATTCATGAAACGTTTCTCTAGGAGAGGAAGGCCACCAGTTCAGGGAATGGCTGGGAAATACTGATGCATGCTCATATTTCTAAGACCTATTTCTTCATTGAAGAATGACAATAAAACAGGAAAGGGGACAGTGAAGAGGATTAAGTTACAATATACCAGCTCCCAGAATACATGGGTCCATATCCAGGTTAGCTCTAAAAGTGAGGTGTAATTAGGAATCCCAAAACATACCGCTACAAAAGAATCACTCTTGGACATGGGGACACCGTTTCATCTCCCTCACAGGCTTTTTGCTGTCACCTTCTGAAATAATGAACGTGTGCACCTATAATGTCATTTCCATAGAAAATTGCTATGAACTTTTAATAAGTTCTATTGGATTGTTGATTTTATATAGACAATTATAGTGGGTGTGTATTTTGCCATCCATATTCATGAATTTTATCTCCACATGTGTATAGGTTGTAGGCACTTCAGTGTCTGAAACTGAGCAGGAAAGCCACTGTGGCTTTGGGATATCAGGAAATGCAGTGAGGCTGACAAAATTCAACAAACATTAAGAAATGTTAGCAAAGAAAATAAGCATATTTTTCACTAAAAATACAAATTCATTGTAGGATTAAATCAAAGTAAAGTTAATACTCTAATAGAGGTTCAAGAAATCATAGCAGAATTGTTTGTAGGGATTTGGGGTGAGATAGACTGCACTATTTATTTTTAGGAAAAATTCAAAATTAAGAAAAAGCTCAAAACTGAGCTAGCAATTTAAAAACATATTTGAATTTTTTGAAAAAAAAAAAAAGGAAATTACATTGCCTGATATTTATACAATTTTATTAATAAATAGTTCATGTGATATACAGAAATAAACCTTTGCTCTTTCCTATGTTCCAGTGTCTGTTAATCTACATGAAGAAATTTTGAATCCTCTTGAAATGTTCTCAAATAATGAATGGAATATGAAGTGTGGGGATGCTGCCTTGTCCAAATATTGTCCACAAAAATCACCAAAGTCATCCTCTCATTTCCAGTACTTATGTATGCATTTAGAAAATGGACGCGAAGCGAGAAAGAGGAAGCGAAGTGGCTCACAGATCACAGAAGGTCTGGAAGAAAATCAAGATTTCTTTTCCATCCAGTGAGCATTCAATTCTGTAGGCTGCATCACAGCCCTGAGCCAACGTATACCATTTCTTAAGGAATCAGAAAGAAAAACTGATGGGAAACAAGTATAAAGAATGGCTACAAAAAGTAAATTGAGCAGACGCTGTATGTGTTTGCAAAGCAGCTGTTAAAAGGATGTTTCCAGATATAAAGGGACAGTTCCCAGAAAGGCATACTAGAAAGACTTAATTTTACATTGGAGTGCAAGCTCTCATATGGAGAGCAAATCCTTCGTGGGGAGTGAAAAGTGTCAAGAACATATGTTCAGCCTCTATCAGGGCATTACACTAAAGGTTACACTTTAAAAGGCCACAGTCAGAGGGTTTAATGTCTGCTTTAACCCAGGGGCTTAATCAGAGAAGAACAGAGTCTGAGAATTCAAAGGTTTAATTGATGTCCCTGATTTAAGAGCCTCCCAGACTCCATCAAAGGAAAGCACCAGATATGGGAGTGTAGCTGGAAGTCAGCTTGATTACAGCTTTTGCTCTGTGTCGATTCCACAAAAAGTCCGATGTACAAGTTTAATCTTATCTCCAGATACACAGAGGGGCTGATACCTATCCTGAGGAATTCAACCCAAACATTACCTGGTGCTTCATAGTTGTCAGGCTCAGGTTTAAGCTGCCTATAAAACTGCATGCAAGCGATCTTATTATGCATGCAAATACCTCATTAGAGCTCCAGCTGATTATTTGCCTGTGTAATTCCTGTAGTAAAGAACAGCATATTATAGCCAAGCATTTTTATACATGAGGCTCTAAAAGGCTGAAGCTCATTAAGCAAGAAATTTCTTCTCCAAGGATGATAAAATCAAAGAACAGCAGAAGCAGCAGCTGTATGACCATCCAGTGGGGGTTGGAGCCACCTGTTCTGAAAGGCCAGAGACCTTGCAATTAAGTCAGCCTGCTTAGAGGGCAGGGAAAGATCCTTTTTGATTATCAGTAGTTAAAAGTTGGTTCTTACCAAGGAACACAAGAGGTTCAGACCTTCCAGAACTCTGAATATTTTACCTAGAGACATGCCAGACCCTTCGTAATCCTCTGAAGTTCTTAGCATTAATAACAGAACTGGGATTTACTGCCACTGATCACAGAAATACAATTTCTTTATCAAATTTTAGATTCTATGTCCACCTTTGGTGGATATCCCCTTATCCTCATATTGAAGAGGAAAGGGGAGTGGATATGTGGGCAAAAACCTGCACTGTGTTTATTTAAATGTTTGTAGAGTGTTCTAGAGTGCAGCTTTGATCCTAATTCAGGTTTCTACATGTCAATAGTCATCTGATACCTGATTCATAACCCATATATTTCCCATTTAGAAAATAAGTGGATGTAGATACATGTCAGTTGCAGAGACCTGGTTTCAGCCCAGCTTTCTAAAGATAGTTTTAGAAAATATTGCAGAAGACCAAATTCTTTTAATTCTTTCTCAGACTGATTTATTATGAAGCTCATAGGTGGGGGCTAATCTGTGTTCAGCATCCTTATAAATGGAGAGATAATAAACAGTAAAATAACAAACAATAAAATGTTTCTTTGTCACAGTTGTTGCATTGTTTATCACATCTGTTTCTTTTTTTTTTTTTTTTTTTTTTTTTTCACCTTGCACACAGCAGGTATCAATAATTCATTTCTGAGTGAAAGCACTCCTGTAAAAGTTTATGTACCTCATATCATTAGCAATAGATTACTTTTAAACTTCTTCAGAGCCTCCCTCCCTATTTCATGATCTTGGTTGTTATCTTCATTTCAATAAGACAGGTTTATTAAAAGAGTAAGAAAGAAAGATAGAACCTTAGGCAACTCAAATGGCATAACTCATGAAGGATAATGTAATTCAAGTATAAATACATTGCCAGCAGTTGCAAACAGATCTCATGTATAAACTAAAACCCACAGACAACATTTTTAAGAGTTCTGCACTGCATTAGGTTCTTAATTCCTATTTCGTAGAATTAGACACTTGATGCTAGGTAAGGCTCATATTTCAGCCCCTGGTCACCTGGAGAAAGGTTCAAAACCTTCAACTAGACCTTAAGCACAGTTTTACCAGAAGGAGGCATGTAATTGTGACCCTGCAAATCAGACCATGAATTAACATAACTGGTATTATGCAACCTGAACCACAGAGAGCATTTACATCAGGTACATGCATTGAACATATAGTGCCTGGGAGATTAAAGTCCTTCAGTGCAAGGGCTGCAGCCAGGGACAGGTGAGCAGCCTCCACCTGGTGCCTGTGCTGGCCCGGTTCTTGCTGCAGGTGCCTTGCTGAGGCTTGCAGGCAAGTGTCTTCCTCTGCTCTGGGTTCAGAGCTCAGTATCATTCTGCAAGGACAGATGTTCACATCTTGTCTTCCAAAATGTGAGCAAGGATAGGGCTTTTGTACAAGACTGCTGGAGAAGGTAGTGTAACTGCTCTCCTTTATGTTAACGTCAGAGTTCCCAAGAAGAGGAGCAGGTCACAGCGTTGTGACCTTGAGCTGAGGAGAGCCAGACTTACAGCTCCTTTACCAGAGGAGAGTGAACTGACAGGCTACGGTACTGCCTAGAGGGGGTGATCACCAGCCCCTTACTGAAACTGCACACCAAGGAAGGATGCTAGAAACCATTGAGCTAGAGAAAGATGAGGAAATCAAGCATGAAGGAGTGCCTTGAGGCAAGTTTGCTCTATTTGTCATCTTACCCATCCACTTAATTTTCTCCTGTGTTTGTGGAAGTGAGAATGTATGGAGAAGAAAATGCAGACAGACAGAGGAATTGCACCCCCAAAAGGAGCCTAGCATTTACAAGGAGCTGGATTTCTGCCTGGAAATGAAAGAGGGAGAGGTGTTTCCATTATATTATGCATCTTGCCAGTGGATTAGAAAGTGCTACTGGGATCTCTCTCTAATGTAGGATGGGAAGTCTCATCTGTGCAAATATGCAAACACCATAAGAAATGCTAATATGCTGAAGAGCCGTGGGAAACAAATCCAGCTAATTTAGAGCAAATACATAGTTGTAGAAGGTGATGACATTACTTCCGATTTGTTAGATTTAGAAGGTTTAAGGGTTTTTTTTGATTTGTTTTTGTTTTTTTAGCTATTCTTTTTTGGCTCTGCTGAAGCTTTTGCAGAATTGCTGGTAGAGCTCCTAATCATTTTATTTAAAAACTGAAAAAAAATCCCAGCAAGTATAGTACTCCACTGAGACAATATTTTCTTCTGGGGGTAATAGCTCAAACGCAGTATGTTGATGAGTATAGAAATGATGCATTGCATTAAGGAACAGAACAATCTACATTCACAGCAGAGATTTGAACATGTGAAATTTGAACATATATTTTGCTTTCTTTTTGGTAGCACATACAAGCAATAGCCATGATCATCTCCCTCTATGTCCTCAGCACTGTACAGTTGCAGCATAAACAACAGATATTACTGCAAATGACTCAGAGTCCATATTTGTAAAAGCCAGATGCTAAAAATTATCTACTTGTAATATGGGAAAGTGAGGCACAGTGAGAGTTAATTCTTAACACACAAGCTCAGAGAGCATGTTTAGCAAAGATAGAAACAGAATAGTTTTCCCAAGTCTGGGCCTAATACCCTCAAGATTATCCTCCTCTATTTTTCTTATAGTTTAATTTCTAAGCACACTCATAAAAAACAAACTAAAAACTATATTTTTTTTAAACACGTTCTTTGACACAAGCAGTAATCAAATTTATTTCGTCTAAGCCCACCCACAGTGCAGTGGTTTATGTTTACCATTCCTTTTAATGAAGTTGTAGGTGTGCTCCAGGAGAATTATAGACTTCTTGCAAATTATTTGGTGAATATCTTTAAATCAATTTTCCCCTTTTGTTTTATCTTTATTATGTTGCAAACATTCTGAGATTTTTCTGGCAGGCTTGCTGTCTTTTGGATTGTTCTTTGCTTCCTGTGGAAACTTCATGCAGTTTGTTTTGGTTCCCTTCCTTTCTTGCTTGTAGTAAAAGGATGTCTGAAAAACATAATGAGACCTTTCCAGGTCAAATTTTTATGTCAGGTATGAAACTAAAATTGTATCCTACCAAAATAATTAAATATGAACTAGTCAAAACTTCAGCTTTATGCAGTAATCAATCTTGATATAACCATGTTTTAAACTATGCCTTCTTGAAAGCCATGAGGAGGAGTTGTGTATAAGAGGCAGAAATAACATTATAAACCCTTCTGTCTAAATATCCATTATGGACAGAATTTATCATTTACATACAGATAAAGCACTGATGGGCAGCCACTGTTCAGATTTGCTAAGGGTGAACATGGTGAAGAGTCTGCACAGTGTTACATACAGAACCAATAAAAATTTTTTTTCCTATACCAAGGAGAAACAGAAAATATGTGTAAAACCTCTTTTGTCTATAGTAGGGACAATATTTCTCAAAAACACTGCCTTGAGCATCTTTTGCTTCATCATAGCTATATAAATACAGAGAAAGTGGCAAAAGTAATTTAACTATTCTGGCAGGACTATTAGCTCTTGCCCTGGCAAACTGGGGCCAAAATATTTGACTGCTACTTCAGTGCGTGTGTTAAAGGCAGAAAAGTGTGGATGCCTCACAAAAAATATGGCTTTTTTTTTTTTTTTTTTTTTGAATGTGCTGTGTCTCTGAGTTTAAGAAGAATTAATACCACAGCACAGTACATACGTGTGCTTTTTAGAAAAAAATATTATCTTAAAAAAGATTAGATAATAGCCTGTCTTGAAGGCAGACATACAATTTTCATCTACAAGAGGAAGATAAACAGCCTTAAAATGCAATATTTTCCCTAACTTTAAAAAGCTCAACTTCGGAGTCTCTAACACCCAGGGCTTGCTTCGATTTCAAGTCCCAAGTCCTGTTCTGGCTTATGGCCTGGGAGCAGCCTGTCCTCCACATCCTTAACTATGGCATGATTTCCAGTTCCGTGTAATGACATTTTTTGAGGGAATATGAGCCGTGATGTGTGTTTCAGTATTGAGGAAACTGCAAAACTATCACACTGAAGTACAATACGTGCTAGAAGGTGAACACTGTGATATATTTCTCTGTGTTCAAAGGGAACCTTCAGA
This sequence comes from Alectura lathami, assembly GCA_013399715.1. Taxonomy (NCBI): domain Eukaryota; kingdom Metazoa; phylum Chordata; class Aves; order Galliformes; family Megapodiidae; genus Alectura; species Alectura lathami. Next base: position 177,501 of record VXAV01003310.1, read on the forward strand.
AGTTTAAGTAAGAGAGAGGGAAAATAATTAGCTGAGCAACCTTCTGTCATATTTCTCATTTGAGCGAAGTACTTCATTCTTCTGTGAAGTTCTAGTGCAGAGTATTGCCACATAAAACCATTTCAAACACTGAACAGGACAATTTCCAGTGGAGGAAAAAGCCACTGTGGAGTAACTCATGCTGCTTTCACTCCAAATGTAGAATAAAACATAGAGGTTTAGTGTGGTTCAGAAGGTCTGAAGAATTTCTCTTGAAAACAATCCCTTATGAAAAGTTTTTTCCTTTATCCAACAAAACAGTTTTCAGGACAGCAGAGACCTCTGTTCCCTGCAGCCTTCTTTAGGGATTATAGCATTTTAGAAAGGAAAAAAAGATAGAGGAAAGATTGACTTATAATGCACCCATGGTGTGACTCAGGTCTCACGACGACTTCATCCCTTCACATTTGTAATGGGTTCAGCCGCTTCCTTCAAAATTCTCATCTATGCTAAAGCCATCTCAAAACAGAGCATATCCTTCTTCAGGACATTCAGAAAACTGAAAGTCTCCCCTCTCTTCTAAGAACATACATGTAAGAAATTAAAGTGGCAAAATACATCGTATAGGACCATCTCTCTGGCTGTAAAGTGAACAGTCACAATGTCCTGTGCTTAATTCAGGAGGTCAGTCAAATCAGGAATAAAATGTCTTACAGAGTTGGTTTAACTGAAAGTGAGACTTACCATAAATCTATTTTCAAAGCAAGCTCTCCTCAGTAGAAGAAACAAACAGTTCCCAGACCTCTGTATGTCACGTCAAGTAGAAGTGTCTAGCTAACCTCTATCACCAATGCCAAGATAAACAAAAGTCTCAGGCTCATTTTCATCGGGGTCTAAAAACAACTGAAACTCAGCTATATCTGAAGGACTTAGTCCATGGGCAAAACATTTCCCTTAGCTCATTTTCTTGTCCAGATTATACTTAGCCACTATCCCGTGAGTCAATATTCCTTCCCTTCCCAATTGCCCCTAGGCAGATTTCCACAGAGGCCAGTGGGTTCCCAATGGATGTGCTGTAGGTTTCCTTCTTCTTGCTTAGGGTCTCAGCCCAATACCAAGCCTCCTTTTCTTGATATGAGCTTCTTATGCTGAAAGAAGCTCAGATTATTATTATTACTATTTTTCATAGTTTTCTGTCACAAGTAGGTATTTCATCCAAGAAAGAATGAGAAACATTTCATGCCGACTCTGTGGGAAAGAGTTTTCCATGAGGAAAGCAATAACTTAGGAGAGAAAAAAACAAAACATAACAAAACAAAACAAAACTAAACTAAACTAAATCTTAAAAACCTTTCAAAATTCACTTTAACTTATTTTTTCACTCGATATTTTTGGTTTTGAAATGATTTCTTGGTACGTAGATAGCAGTTCCAGTACCTTTCCTAATGTCACATCGTGGCATACTGATAGCTGTAGTGCACAAAACAATGTGCCATACTGTGAAGCAATATAAGCAAGGAAGGCTTGTATTAACATACTTATTGTGAACTGCAAATCTTGTTTGCTTGTTTGTTGGTTTGTTTTTCCTAGATCAAAAAGTCTCTTTTTCATGTAGGAATGTAGGAATGAAGCTGTGACACTGAACAAGAAACAGAACATGCAGTTAATACAGTAATTAGGGAAACAGTTATTTTTTCATATGCAGGAGATGTAAAAAGTGTCTTTGATTGATAGAAAGGCACAGAAAAGGCCTTGGCAGCTCCAGGATTAGCACTTTTGGCAGACTTTTGAACTCTGCATTATACAACGGTTTCTCCTACAGCTCATGGGAAGGACTGGGAGTTTTCCATTGCAAGGAGAATATATAGGGGTACAATTCTCTGGTGCAGTTGGTGAGAAAGGGAAACAAGTCAGCCAGACCACTGAAAGATGTGTATTGAGCTCCTCTTGGAATGACAAAGAGCTGAACGAAATGTACTAGCTGCAAAAGGCATTACCCTCAAGTATTAATCACAGGAAGTAGAATTGATAGTAGACAATGCTACCACTTCAGAAGTTAACCATTCGTGTAGGTAAATGTTATCAGTACACTTAGAGATAAAATGTTTTTGTATCTTTGGTCTATAAAAGAAATCCATACTATGGAGGTGTGTGTTTTGTGGATGAACCACCTAGCACCTGTCTCTGCACAGAAATGGAACAAACAAATATCTCACTTCAGTGTGTATACCGGTGCTTTGGACACCAGGTTGAAGAACCCAGATTTTGAGATAAAGGAGAGATTTGGACATTTTCTGGAGGTAGGAGAATTTTTAATTCATTTTGCATCCAATACTCACATGATATACTGAAATATCTTTGAAGCAGACACTGTCCCCTGGAGCCTCCCAGGGTAAGAACACCTGCAAGGTATTTGTGATCCAGTGAATTTTGTGTTTTTCTGTGTATACTGGAGAACATTAGAGCTAGAGGTTTCCCATTATGTAAGATTCTGTAGCCATGTGCTTAACAGACTTTGTTGTAAAATCATGGAAGCATGTTCCAGCCTGGTAAAGGAGCTGGGAGATGAATGCTGTAATCCTTGTCTGCAGTGTCGATAGTGCAGGCAAAGTGCACTCTTATCTCTCCTATAAAGAAAAGTGGCCATAGTTTCATTTTCTAGGGCTCAGATCCTGTCAGTTTAATTTTAGAATGCTTCTGGATCCTTTTGCTTGGTGGTGTAGGGAAAAGGAAGGCTTAACACCTGGATTTCCCTTTAGAAACTTGCTGAGTAATCTCCTTTGGGTCAGTGTGAGCTGCAAAGATCATAAGAGCAAGAAGATAGTCAGCAGCAGAAGCTGTATACTGGCTGTGAGAAACCATTTTGAATTACTGGTGTTATCTGAATGTCACCTAAATTCTTTGCATGGTGTCTACTTCTTTTCTTGGCTCCAGCACTGACTGTTTACCTTCTTGTCTTGGCCTTCACTATTCTTCACTATTTTAAGTTTAATGCAGAAAAAAATCAAAATGCAACACTTCCCAGTAAGCAGAAATTCTGTAATATCTCTGCTCAAAAATAAGTTAAGACACTCTCCTCCATCCAAAATTCAGTTATGGAATTGCATGGTCTTACTTTTCTGGAAAAAGTAAGAGAAAGAAGCAGCAAATATTCTATGTTTCTTTTTCCATTTGGCATTCCATTCTAGTGTCAGGTACTTCTTAATAATGCAGGGTTTAGAACCTTCCCAGTATGCCAGACCTGGAAAGACCATGTGAGTTTAAATATTCTGAATACGATCTTAAAGGACTGATACTACACTGTCATCGCAGAACAGCAAATATCTATTTATTACTACATCTCTACAAAGCATGCAGTCTCTTTACACAGAATAAGGCACCTACCCTTCAGGCGTAGATGCACAGGCAGTGCTGAGAACTCCCTTTTGCTTCCAGAATAAGATGGAGATCTCCCTTGGAAAACTGCCAATCTGCTCAGGAGGTGATCACCTATTTCTATTTTAAATTAATGTAAGGCACCAAAAGTACTGTGAAATAAGCCAAACACTGTGATTAATTCCCTGCCTCTCAGCTGTTTATGGCAGCTATGTGTGACAAGGTGTTGTGATCCACACTGAAGTGGAGAACGTTCTGGGTCATGCGAGAGGAGAAGTTCGTATGCTCTGAGTGCATCTGGGGAGCAAGTGAGCAATGCAGTGCATGGAACTCAGGGTCTCCTTTGATATCACAACCCTATTTCTTTAAGTCATGTAGCAGGAAAAACCTTCTGAAGGTGGAACCACACAAAGGGACAGTTTTGTGAGTTTCCTGCTCCATGGACAGGATTTGACCAGACTGCAAAAGGCCGCAGCTGACATTCTGTCTTTGGAACTGGGGTTTATCTAGCACTGTAAATAGTGCTCCCCCTGTGCTGTCTGTTCCTAATGACATACTGAGGGCTCTACCCCTTTGTTTTAAAGGCTTTGAGGGAACAATTCCCCAGCCTACTAAAATAAACAAGTATGTCTCCTGGATTGTAAAAATTCTGAATTAATTACTGAAACTGACTGGGAATTTTAAATGGTTCTTTCAAAATATATTGTCAGATCTGTTCAGGAAGAAGTAAGGGAAAGCAAATCTCTCTTGCACATATTTCTGTTAGTCCAGTGAGAAAATACCTTCCCCCACAAACCCTCCCATTTCTGCTTCCCTCCCCTTCTCTCTCTCTTTAATAGTGACACATTGTAGGAACTAACAACCTGAACAGCCATAAACTATGGCAGTAACTTCCACCCACACACCTCATTAGGCCTTTAACACATTTTCTTTTGCCTTTCCCCAGCACTACTAAGTGGCACAACTGTGAAGTTGCCCTTTCACATTATAATTGGAAACAGTCAGTGGTTTTTATGCTCTGTAATTTGGTAATTATATGGTCTGTCACTTACTGGACACTGGTCTGTCTGGTCATTTCAGGTTTTGGGTCTGTCCAGTAATCATTAATCATCAAGGAGTCCTCAACAGCCATTATGCCTCTTCTGTTAACAGAATCTCTTTAGTTCTGAAGACCCTTTTTTTTTTTTTTTTTTTCCAGG
>VXAV01003310.1:182086-204214 GCA_013399715.1 Alectura lathami
TCCTTTCACTTTTTTAGATGTGAATGGAGAAACAAACAACTTTCTTAGTGGAAACATTGATATTACATCCTGTAAGGAGCTCAGAAGACCTAGTTCTATACTGTATCCCAAGTTCATTCTACTGAAACCCTTCAGTTGCCCAATTGTCATTATTCTGAATTTGGTATGTCCAAGCTATGTGGCATGCTGCTTCTCACATGACACAGGAATTTGGGGGAATATTTACAAAAGCTTAAGTGAGAGTTATGTGCCTGATTCTATTTGGTTTTATGGCCATTTGCATGCTGACTTGCCCTTTCTGTATCCTGCTTTTTGCTNGGAGGCATGACTGAGGTAAAAGATAATTAGTTTACTAAAAACAGCAAAGGAATGCAAGATAATACAATGTGAAAGGAGCTGAGAGCAATAAATCTGACAAATTGGACAGTACAGGAGTGTCTCCTGACCTATCTATGCCCACAAGGGTGATTGGAGGCAAAAGAGGCCAAGAGCAGCTCCCAGAACCCGAAAACCATGTGGGAAGGGACAGGAGCATTCTGGGGGCTGTGGTTACCCCTTAGCAGCCCTCCCACCTGTGTCAGCTTATTACATGATGGCATCATATGGAATACCTGTGAAAAACTGTGACACATATTGAGCAAAAATTCAGTTGTCAAGTTTCCTGATTCTTCATGCCATTTTAATTTGCTCTGTAAAGGCACATAACCAGCCTTTTCCTCAGAAAAATGGCATACTCTTATTATTCACAGATGAGGTTTTACTGGTAGTGATTTTGGATGATGAATACTAAGAAGATTAGGTACATATGTTAGGAACCTATGAGTTAGGAGTTAAACGGGTGTAATTGAAGCTGATGCTGTCACAGATGTTCCATAAATACTAGACTTAGGGAAATGTAAGCTAAATATTGAGAAAGAGTTGAAAAGTTTAAAATTATGAAAGTTTCGCAGAAGCAAGTGATGTGATAATGCTAATGCTCATCCCTGATGTTGACAGTACAACAATGGTGGGAGGTAACAGTTAATGAACAAACAACAATAATAACAGTAATAAGATCTGTTCCACTAGGGTGTGGATTCTGATGGTCATTTTAAGTCAGAAGTGATGCTTTTGGTTGTGTTTTTTGTTTGTTTCTTTATTTGTTTGCTTCTTTTTCCACTATGTTTCCTTAAAGAGTTTCTATGTTTCAGACCTGAAAAAACACCAGCTATGCTTTGTGCATCAAATGTAAAAGATGCCAACACTTTTCCATTCTCCTTCCTGACACTTCCCTTGGCCTTTTGTTTAGAAATTAGTTATCGATTATTAAAACAATAAAGGAGTGATTAGTTTTCTTAAAATCTTTTATTTTTATAGCTGCAAATTATGAAGGCTTTTTGTTTTGCTTTCTCCAAGACAGAGAAACTTGTTGCGCATCTGCAGGTCCATGAATGTGGGGGAAATGGTGATGAGGTCTCAAATATACTGAATTTGGTGGAGCTTCTTATAACATGTATAGAAACTTTTAAATCTCCTTCTACTTGCAATATTTGTATTTCTTAGCAGTAAAATAAAAATCTGGTATTTTCAAAATTTTGTAGCAATGTCTATGGAGCATCAGGAAGGAAAAAAGGATGCTAGAGGGCAAGTACTTGAAGGTTGTCAATTAACCAGACTGCCTGCTCATAGCCAGAAGGTTAAGCTGCAGTTTCAGCTTTTGTGTTAATCGGTGCTTGCAAAGCACAGCCCCAGTGCAATTAGCTTTTTCTGCAGTGGAAGGGGAAATCTTTAAACCTCATATGTGCTACACCATGTAACTCCTAAAGGTATTCAGTTATTACAACAAAATTGTATAGCTAACAATGTTGAGTAAAATATAAGAGGTCTGAAAGTGACAACAGGGAAATCAAGTACTGATACATTAAGTTATACAGGTTAGTGCAATCTGTAGTTTACAGGGTATGAATACGACTGAGATCCAACTGTCTTCTCATGTTCTTCAGTGGATTCTGAATCAAAATTAAAATAAAGGAAAGCAGACAAGCTGTGCACAAGTAAAGAAAGCTAGAGAACTCAACTTCAAATGTAAACGTAGGGTAGAAGGGTGGAGGGCAAAAAATTGGGGGAAAAAAAAATGAAGAGAGAAAATATTTCTTTCTTCATCAACTTGTAAAACTGACATATGTAACAGGCCATTCAAGACAAGACCTTTCAGTGATGCAGGGGGATAAATACCACCCGTAGGGGTATGAAGGGAAAAACAGGCAGAAGAAAGAACTTGTCAGAATACATTAGCTATTTGCAATTATCTTCTGTGGATTTTCTGAATTGTTTAGCCCTGGACAATGTCAGAGAAGACTTAGTGAAGAGGAAAAGTCCATAGTTCAGTTGGGTACAGATGTTATTATTTGAAAAATTGTAATAAGAACAGCCTGAACTTGAAAAAATTGAAGTGTGAAAAGCTGAAAATACAGCTCCTCAGAAAATATACAGCTGTTTCATTTTCTCTCATTGGAAGCAGAACTCATGTCAGGAGTATCTGAGGCTCGGATCTGACTCTTGTGTTCTAGGATGACCCACTCTGAGTCGCTGCATGCATACAAATTGATTGTGGCGGTTGCACGTAAATATTAACTGAAATCAAATAAAAAAGTTACAGAGTGCATTGCAACTTCCTCATCTGTCTGTTTAATAAAATGAGTAGCATAAGATATTAATATGGGTGGGATTTCCCTTTGAAGTGATAGACTTTATTATTACTCTGCATATTACCATGGCCTTTATCCATCCTGATGAGAGCTCTTGAACTCACTGTAATAGACAATATGTGAATATAGATTAAAAAGATATCCTTCCCTCCAGAAACTCATGATTGCTGGTTTCTCATGAAAGGCCAGTGTGAGAGAATAATAGCTACACTGAAATTTTGTTTGTGGACATCGTTCTTGAACATGAAGTTACTGCAGAGCTCTGAAGCACGGATCTGGGCTTTAAAAATGTCCTGTAAACATCAGGAGGTCACACCAGTTCCTGACCAGGAAGTTCAGTGGAAAGAGGAACAAGCCCAGAAAACATTTACCTAACAGGAAAGCGATCACAGTGGTTTTCACTGTACATCACAGACTCAGAAAGCTGTTACCAGCAAAGCTGTTACATACAATGTCATAGAGTTGTCATATAACACTTCTCATTTTTAGATCTCAGAGACATTTACTGAGGTTGCCATTGCTGTCATTTACATCTCTCAGACAGGGAAACTAAAATGTATGCGAGTGAAGTGACTTGTCCCCACTGAATCTTTCACAGAGAAATCAAACCTTTGGAGTCATACTGGGGTCACCAACTCTCTCACTCCAGACCAAGCATGAACTATCAAGGAAACCAGGCATTCAGGTGGCAGTGAACTGTGTACAATGGGCAGAAATCTAATTTGCAAAAACAACTGACAAAGTCTTTTCCATCTTCTTAAAGTAGCCTCTGAAACATTAAAGTCACATCCATATTCTTCTCATGATTCTTAGAATTTCTTAAAAAAATGTTCCATGCATCTTTTGGAAACTTATTTCTAGCTTATTCTTGAATTCTGGCTGTCCTATTTCCTGCCACCCCTTAACTTGGCATTTTCATGTTGGACAACAAATATTTTTGATAGAGGCCATCAGAGCAGTTTAATTCAACCTTATGCCTTCTCTGAGTTACCTAGTACAATCTGGGTTGTTCCTAGGGTGAGATCTAGAGTGGTTTACTACCAGCAGCTACTGATATCTGAAACTCAAACACAGGAAGAGTCGTCCTCAAGGAGTGATAAATTACTTAACATTCTTGTCATTGTTAAAGCTTAAATAAAGATAAAATTTCTGTGTTACCTAGTACTTATGAGTCTAAGCTGGTGTCCACATATTAGAGTTCTGTAGAAAGTTTTGACCAGGTGGCTACTCTAAATATATCATGCAGTCAAGCCTATCTATGTCCTTGAACTTAAATAGAGGAAAGGCTACAAATTATACAGACAAATTGAAATCATAGAATCATAGAATCATAGAATGGCTTGGGTTGGAAGGGACCTCAGAGATCATCTAGTTCCAACCCCCCTGCCATGGACAGGGCTGCCAGCCACTAGCTCACTAGATCAAACTGCCCAGGAACCCATCCAGCCTGGCCTTGGACACAGCCAGGGATGGGGCAGCCACAGCTTCTCTGGGCAGCCTGTGCCAGCGCCTCACCACCCTCTCAGGGAAGAATTTCTTCCTGATGTCCAGCCTAAACCTCCCCTCTTTCAGTTTTAGCCCATTCCCCTTTGTCCTACCATCATCCACCCGTGTAAAAATTCGGTCCCCCTCCTGCCTGTAAGCTCCTTTCAAGTATTGGAAGGCCGCAATGAGGTCTCCCCAGAGCCTTCTCTTTTCCAAGCTGAACAATCCCAACTCACTCAACCTTTCCTCACAGGAGAGGTGCTCCAGCCCTCTGATCATTTTGGTGGCCCTCCTCTGGACCCGCTCCAACAGCTCCACATCCCCTCTGTACTGGGGGCCCCAGGCCTGGACACAGCACTCCAGGTGAGGCCTGACAAGGGCAGAGCAGAGGGGGACGATCACCTCCCTCTCCCTGCTGGCCACCCCTCTCTTGATGCAGCCCAGGATGCCATTGGCCTTCCTGGATGCTAGAGCGCACTGCAGGCTCATGGCCAGCTTTTTGTTGATCACAACGCCCAACTCCTTCTCTGCAGGGCTGCTCTCAAGGAGTTCTTCTCCCAGTGTGTACACACACCTGGGATTGCCCCGACCCAAGTGCAACACCTTGCCCTTGGCCTTGTTGAACCTCATCAGGTTCTCGTGGGCCCACTTTCCCAGCCTGTCCAGGTCCCTCTGGATGGCATCCCTTCCTTCAGGGGTATCAACTGCACCACTCAGCTTGGTGTCATCAGCAAACTTGCTGATTGTGCACTCAATCCCACAGTCTAAGTCATCAATAAAGATATTGAAGAACACCAGCCCCAAGACGGACCCCTGGGGGACACTGGTTGTGAACCTGTGTCACGAGTACCCGGTAGTACGAACCATACCTCCACATGGTTAATATAAGAAATTAAGGAGAAACATATATATTGAGCTCAGATCCTTATAGTACCAGAACAAAAGTAAGGAGAGGAGGAAATGGAGTTTAATGACTGAAGGGGATCACAGGTTTTGAGGCATTTGCACTACTGATATATATATATATATATATATATATACACTGATATATATATTTATCACAGCAGCAGAAAGACCTGAGTATTTCTTTGTGGCGAAGTACACGAGACTTCTTGAGAGGTACGTTACAACTCACAGCCCTGGTGTGCTGTGAGGGACTAATAACAACACCAACACTGGGTCTTCCACCATGATGGAATCACAGATCTTTTCAAGACTATTGCCTGCTGATAGTGGTAGGGGATTCAATTTAGTTTTGCATCCATTCATTTTAAAAGATTGCTGCAATTAAGTTTTGACGGAGGGGAAAATAAGGGGTTGTATTGGTTTTCTTTTTTTTTGTTTGTTTGTTTGTTTTGCTTGCCATCTTTGAATCCTTTAGACATTTTGCCATTGATGACATTTCTTTAGATGAATGAGAGGAACGTGAGATACCTTTGTTTTTTTTTGAGTAGCTTCCTAGATGTCACTATCTGGTAGTGCTTTGTAACAGGAGTCTGAGCATAGCCTTAGCTTAACTGAGAGGTGGTGTAGTATTGGGTAAAACACTCCTTAGGTTTGTCAGACAGCATTGAGAGGTATTTTTGTGCACCAGTCATAGACTGGAGTCAGTGAGAAATGTAGGCATGGAAGCAGAGGCACATGACACTAAGCCCATCCAGTAGCATATTTGATTGTTGTGGGTCTATACCTTCACTGCTACCTTATTCAAGTTGGTTAAGGAGGAAAGTTCTTTCTTTCTATGGCTGAGTCTCATGCTGTTGTGCTATCTAGCTGCTCCAGGGCCAAGGTATTAACCATGTGGCATCTCTTCCTCTACTTCTGTTCATTGTCTTCCTGCATTCTTCCACTTTTCATTTCCAACTTCCACAACATTGTTTACTGCAGAGCTGATGCCAAATGGGATTAAACCTGATAAAGAGAAGCAGATGCATTACATCTGGCAGAAAGCAAAAGATCAGCACTTGGCACAAGGGTTTATTGTTTGTGACAAGGCTTTGGAATGTAATTAATTTTGCAAAACCATGCCAGTGAATGCCATTCAAACTCACCAGATGTGCCAGGGAGGGAGATGCCAACTCTTTTTCCAAGAGGATGGAGTGATGCCTGCTGACTCTTATATGTGCATGAGTATCAAATAAAATGATGTCTTTTTAGACGGCAACAAAGAATAAGCTATTCTCTGCAGAGCTGTTGCATATGCAGTGACAAGAGTGGTTTTTCTCTTCGTGATGGTATAGTAATTCTGAGTGAATATATTTATTTATTTTATTTATTTATCTATTTATTTAGAGTCTTTGTCTACAATCATATTCTATGCAAAACCAGCATTAGTCAGAAGTCAAAAGCAGACAAACACACAGAGGCAGACACAGATTAAAGAACCTGCACGTCTACATAAATAATTGTTCATGCAGAATGGGAAATGAGATAAAATGCAATTTCCTCATAACGAGGCTTTATATTCATTTTTTTGCTCTCTGGGAAAACTTCTCCAGATGCACATCTTGCTTCTGGCAAGGGAGAAAGTGTGATTTTTTTCTTCCTTTCCCAGTAAACTTCACTACAGAACAGACGGAATATAACTGGGCACAATCTGCAAAAAGAGGCAGCTGTTAGTGTTTCATTTTACTGGGATTTAAAGTTTCTGTAAAGCTGATGGCAGAGGTGATAGGCTTTTAATGGGGCAGGTAGTTTAGTCCTGCCAACTAGTGGCTGCTATTAACACAAAGCTCATCTGCCGTGCTTGACTCTGGCTGTCTGTGGGTGAAAGCTGAGGGACCTACACAGCAAGATCAAGCTGGAGGTGAGGGTAGGGGAAGAAGCACATGCAACAAAAAATCTAGAGGGGTTCAAGAAACTCAGTTCTCCATAATGTGAAAATACTATTTCCAAATAAACTCAGTTGTAGCACGTTAGCATAATTTTTATAGCACCATTGGTTCTTCTGGCCTGCCAATCTTCTGCCTCCTGCACACATCCCCTGCCTTAGCCTCCTGCACAGCAACTGTGAATATCTTCCAGAGGGAATTTTGTTATGAGTGGAGTTGAGGAGGCAGCAGCAATGATAAAGCAGTCCTACCTTTTCTTTTGCCCCCATTGCCTACCTGTCTACTGACATATACCACAGTGATAGGACCAGTTTTGCTCAAGGGCAGCAGATGGCATTGCATATAGACATACAGGTTTCTTCCTGTCCTTCAGCTTTCTGCATCAGAGTGTTAACAAGGGTGTTCTTTTCCATCAGGAAGAGATGAAATATGTTTACAGGATGTTTAGTACAAAAAAAGTATCTTAAAGGTGACTAACACAGAAATTGAGAAGAGAGAAGACAGTCACAGGACTGGAAAAAACTCTGGACTGTGGTGACATGTACAGGGCTGAGTAAGTCAGTCCATAGCCATGAGACCATCCCACACAACTCCCTTGCATTACAGGTCTATTCCAGAGCTGCAGTAGCTGGTACATGCCTCTACTTCATTCTTCCCCCAGGCTCAAACTTCTCCAGTTATTACTAGGACAGTGAGCAGGTAGAAACAAGTTCCAGTTTAAGCTACATTAATATTGAATAGGGAATTGTTTCTTCCCTAGTGAACCCACTGGCCAGGATTCAAAGAGCAAAAGGGACAGAAAGCCAAGCTATCTTCTGTCATCAATGTAAGCAAAATGAGCTAAGAACTTCAGTTCCTTCCAGATACAGTATGTGAGGCCAGCCCTTCAATGCCTTTGTGATTGTACATGACTCCATTTTGGTAACTGACATTTGGTAAAAGATATTTTCTTTTCTTGGGCACTTTTTAATTCAGCAAAACCGATGTGATTTTACTCCCTGGTTCTCATTAGCCCTGTACAGGCTCCCTCCAGTCCCTGCAAACACCGCTTCAGCCTCCAGGCAACACTTGGCATCTCTATATTCTACTAGATGTGTTTTCCCCAGAATAATTTTCAGAGAGACTTTATCAATTTTAATTAAAATGTTGCCATCTTGCTCAGTGCTTGGTACTTGGAGGACATGAAAGCAGCAAAACATATCTCACCCTTTGCAATGTGGAAGTATGAAGCGAAATCTTATGTCCTGAGATGATGATGATGATGTTAATGTAGATGTCTAATCATTTCTTTAGTATATTAGATTCTATTCCTACTTCATCTGCTTAAGATCACTTCTCTGAAAACATTAAGAATTGATTTTGCTGGAGGAAAGAGGCTAATGGAAATTAGTGCTACAACCATTCCTACTCAACGAAAGCAAATATCATACTCAAACAAACAAAAACCCAATATTTTCACCTACCACTTTCAGCTGGCAAAGATCTTCAGTCATTATGGGGTCTTAAACTTCTAATGAAGCATAGAGCAACAGGAGATAATCAAGAAGAGAGCAATAGCAATGGACAGTGGTAGAAAGCATGATCTATCAGAAATGACAAATTCACATGGAGATGTCAGTCTGCAGATGTAATGACAAAAAATAATTATGTGAACTTGAAAACATAGTAAAAGCAGTTGGAAACAAGACCAAAATAAGTCATTTTCCATGCCTACTGAGGATAGGAAGGTCAGCCTTTTCTCAATGGCAGCCAAGAAGTTACAGCTCAGAGATGAAGAAAATGTCTCCCAGCTGTTTCCCAGCTGGTCAATGAATATGGCAGAGACTGTGGACCTCCATCACTAAAGGTTGTTATGAAGTGGTTATACAGACAGTTGCCATGATGATTTAGAAGTGATTTGGCAAAACTAAATGACTTCTTGAGTTGTCTTCCACTCCATGTATTTTCTCGGAAACTGACTTCCTTCCCAATCTGATTAGAACAAAATGGCAGGAGTAAAGACTGCTCATGCAAATGTACTTCATGTCATGGAAATAATTATATGTTGCACATAGGCATAACCATCAGGCTAGATCAAAACTGATTTTAACCCAGTATTTTGCCTCTGTCAGTGATAAGTCACAGATGTTTTAGGAAAAATAAGTGAGAAATAGAACAATTGTTGAGTGGTTGGTTGACTGGTACATCCTCCCAGCTCCTACCAATCTGCATCTTGGGGATTATTAGAGACAGGAGAATTACCTCGAGTTTGAAACCAGTGTCTCGGCCTCATATGTCAAGAATAATCTGATGTGTTCAGCAGAAAATAATGCAATAAAGAAAATGAAAATATTGGAATAGCAAAACAGCTTTTCCCATTAGATTTTTTAGAGTTATATCCCTATTTTTTTCTTTTCCTCCCAGTAAAGCCACATGTTTTAAGTATGCTCCTACTCCATGGTACTCTTAGAGAACCAGCTGGGACCCAGTACATTGACAACACATGAATGAAAATACTGAGGAGAGCTAGGAAAATAATACACAATGTTTAGAAATTCAAAACTGTATTGAAAGAAAAATTCTATTTCTTCTACATAGTTATAGATTTTGGTAAAGCATTCTGGAAGTCATAGCTCAGATTCATCAATTTAAAGTCTTTAATGCTGGGTTTACAAGGACATCTCTCTGTTGATCTCAAGAACTCTTCCTGATAACAGAAGCAGCAGTCACTATGTGTGAAATGCTGGAGAAAACACAAGGACTTGAACCAGTTACTCACACATAGATATTTAATGATGTTTTATTTTGTGTCTGAATCCTGGTTGGCTTGCAGCTGTCACACCAGAAGGGTGAAGACTTCCCATGGTTTCTGTATCATATTTGTGAGCCCTGAACTCTATAAGGTATCTCAAGTGTGGGCAGCTGAATGAAGCCCATGCTCATATATTATGGTCTTATCATCCCTGTGGTCTTGGGGATGTTTGTTAACCCCAGAAAGTTCTGAACATAACTGTTTCCATTCAAGCTGGAAGCACTAATTTGCTGAAAAACAAAAATACAAACACGAAAATATAAAGCTTTTATTCACAAGGATCTGAAATGACTCAGAAACCCTAAACCTACTAAACCAGCTAAATCTGTTCCCTGTGTAGGAGATTTAAACTGGTAATTTTGATGACACAATTTAATGGTCTTACATTACTGTTCCTTGGTCAAAACAGGTCAAACAGAAACTCTATCATGTAGATGCTTTCTTTATCTTGAACTTCTTGTAATGCAAAGACTAATCAGTGCTGTTGGGGGTCTCAGTGCCTGAATTCCCATTTGCACTGAACACTGGTTGAGGTAAGAGGTATACAGAGATGATGTGAATCTAGGTCATAAAACACATTTGTGGGAGATCTGAGAATTCAGCAGTCTCCTTCTTCTTAGTCTGTTTAGGCCATGGGCAGTACTATCTCTATCTAACAGTTTTTTCCATTAAAAAGTCACTGAAATTATTGAGGAAAGCAATTCTCATGTGCAGTATATCGTTTTTGCAAGAATAGAAAGGAGAAGGAAAAAATACTGTGTAAAACCATCCTTACCTTCCAGCTAATCTTTACAATGCCATTTTAGCATTTTATAGTGTATAAACAACACCTTGGTGTTATTGCTCTGCCAGAAGGCTGATTACGACAGAAGGCAATAATAGGCCACACATGTGCCAAAGTCCAACTGCTACTTCAGGCTTGTTTTTTATAGAAGGACACATTCTCACATTCTTCTTTATTGACTCCCCCTCCACCCCTCCCTCTATGTGCTGTTAAAGAATTGCCAACATAAAACTGGCTAAAAATAAAACTAGTTGGGGCATATTTTGTATATTATTGTAGGATAAATAAAGCTGTCTAAAGAAAGTATGCTATTAACCATGAATCTTGGTGGAAGCATGGCTCTTACTTGACTAGTATTGGGAGGTATAAAACATTCTTTAAAAGCAACAACTCTAACCCTGTTTTAGGACCTATACGTATAGGATTTTATTTTCAGATACTTCCAGAAAAATAATAAATACAGTATAAAAGAAAACTGATTTTAGATGCTGGGCCTAGAGATTTGGAATCTCAAGTTTTTATGGACTGTTCTCAGGGTCTCCATTTGTCTCCTTTTGTCACTCCTGTCTGTTGCTTTCTTTCTTCTCATTAATAATATGACCCCGCTTCTGGAACTGGGGCCATCCAGCCAGACTCATATAACAAAGTAAGATGTAACAATTCACGTACATGTAATTGTGAAAAGAGATAGAGAGAGAAACATAGGTGCAGAAATTTAAATATGAAAAGGACTGTAATATTAATACCCCTATCCTCAACTGTTATCAATCTCAGAAGAAGTAACTGGTAGCTTCTGTCACACTGAAAATTAACGAGACCATAGGATCAGAGACTGAGATGATTCTGTAAAGATGAGCTCAGACTGTAATTCTTGTTAAGATACCAAATGATGTGAATACAGCTGTCTTGCTTTCCAAACTCACTCAAATTTGTGAGCTGCTTAGCTGCTTTCACAAGAGTCAGTTATCAAACCATGGAAGCATGATCTAGCTTTCCCAACAGGTAAATAATTCAGAGGGAATTGTAGAGACTCATGAGGTGGGTTTCAACACCAGATTTATGATTTGGATGATTGAAATTTTTGTGCTAAGTAGATGTCTAAGCATGTAGAGTTGATGGAGATCTAGCTGATAAAGTCTATTGAGCTCAGAGAATAAGTCAGATGACACAGGACAGCAATGCACAGACAATGGAATCTTGTCCCTAGCAGCTGGTTAATCATCCAGTGGGCTACACAGATCTCCATGGGTTATCTGAATTGATCATGCAGGCAGGTATCCTGTGTCATTTCACAGAATCATAGAATCATAGAATGGCTTGGGTTGGAAGGCACCTCAGAGATCATCTAGTTCCAAACCCCCTGCCGTGGACAGGGCTGCCAGCCTCTAGCTCACTGGATTAAACTGCCCAGGAACCCATCCAACTTGGCCTTGAACACAGCCAGGGATGGGGCAGCCACAGCTTCCCTGGGCAGCCTGTTCCAGCGCCTCACCACGCTCTCAGGGAAGAATTTCTTCCTGATGTCCAGCCTAAACCTCCCCTCTTTCAGTTTTAGCCCATTTCAGATGATGTTGAATACCTAGCATGACCTTCAACACGCATTCCAGGAAGGAGCGGGTGCATGAATATAGCTTGAAACATCTACTCATCCCTTATGATACCAAGGATACAGTAAGCCATATCAAATAGTAGTCAAAAAGTATATTTAATCTACTGAATAGAGCCATCTATTACTTATGGGAATGACATAGATCTTAGAGGTATAAATATTTAAAAATGAATACCAAAACTTTTATTTTTTTTCTGATTCTGGGCTGTATGTATAAGGTTTGCAGTGGTTGGAAAGGCATCACTAATTCAGATGATATATGTTGTTGGAGAAAGTTACCTCTGCATGTAACTATGGATCAGAAATTGGGATATTGATAAAAGAACAGAAAAAAATATTAATTACCAGTCATAGGCTATGATGACAAGAAGTGAAGACGGATATTAAGAATTACTTAACTCCCTTTCCAAACAATGTTGTGTCTATTCCAGCTCAGGGTGACAGAAAAAGTCTCATCAAATATCTATACCTCCTCAGATCAAGGCCATAGTCCCAACAGAAGCAGCCAGCAGGGGGATGGTTGCCTAGAAATAATACTTGATATTTAAAGCAATATGAGAGTTTTCAGAAGAAAAGCTCCTATATACTGAGACAAGCAGAAGCTTCTCTGAACTAATTTTAAGAATAATTATAGTTGTTATCTCATTAAATAAAATTATAATCCACAATTTTACTCTAGTAGGAAAATACTGAGAAATAAACTTTTCATCCAAATAAGGTGCTTTATTCAAAACCTGCCATGCTGCTTCAACATGATTATTTAACTGTCTTTGATTTGAGTACTTAGAAAGCTGCTGCTTTTATTGCATGTTTTAGCAAGTATATTTTTGTTCAAAAGGTTATTGCTGTTGAAATGTATTGCTCAAATTTTCTTGACAGGCATCCCAAAATACACATACATGATCAGAGACATGAAGACATAGTGAAAAATTTGTGCTTCTAAAGCACTCATAGCTACAGTAAAATACAATCATTATATTCTTAAAGGAAAATTACAGATATTAGAGGCCATATAATAATAAGAGTATATAAATATTAACTATGTCTTCATTCAGTGTAAAGTCTTCAAAAAGGCTGCTACAAGGTTTTTGGGTATAATCTTCCTTCACAAATCTCCCGTTGTTTTATTCATTTGTTTATTTTATTAAAAAAAAAAATCAGCTCTTATCTGAAATTTCTTCTTTTAGATGTAAAATTTCTAGTTCTGTTGATTTACACAACAATATGCACGCATAAAACAAGTATGTAGTATGAAAAAATAAAAATCTTCATGCATATTGGAGGTGGATTTTTTTTCTATTTTCTAGTTTGTATAATTTCATTGAGCATCATATACAAGATCGTTTTTGTTTGTTTCTTTGTATTTAGAAGCTAACCTACAGGAAGTTAATTTTGAGAGAAATTTAGCAAAACACAAGTCTGTTGTCGGCTATGGAATGCAAAACCAGGATCTACAACAAGCTGAAAATTAAACTGCAAAGAAAAAAAAGCTAAGTTTAAAATCTTGTGATTTTTGAAAACTTGTGGGTGTTAATATCTTCATATGTTGAAGGTTTTCAGATGAGGACTGTGTTTTTAATGACTACTGGGTTAGTTCAGGCTGACTGCCATGGTTGTTAGTCTTAGACTCTGTTTGTGTCGTAATCTGTCTTGGTATGGAACTCCTTACCTACATTTGATTGTCTGAGTTTTAGAAATACAAGTCTGAGCCAGTCATGCCAGGCTCTAAAATGAACTGAGAGAAATCAGCACACCCAGACGGTGTCTCATGCTTCATCTTCTGAGATGAAATGAATTTCTTTCTGAACATACCTACTTTCCTCCAGTGAATATACTGAGGAATCTAATCTTTGAATCACTTACTTGTAACAGCTTAAGTAAAAGCAGACAAATCTTACCTACCGTATCTGATTTCAAGAGAGTGATGAACAGTACGGGCTGCCTCCTGCTCACTTCTGCTGAAACGCTGCTGTTTATACAGCTAATAGAGAAGAGCAGTCTTGCTGTCTGCGACATTCTTGCGAGAATGTCATAGCTGGAATATCTGTCAGAGTAAAAACATTTTCCATGAAGCAGTCATTTTAACTTTGCACTAGCTTTATTAGTGAGACAACTCTGGAATATGTAATTCAAAATACATTAGGAGAACAGTATTAATTTGTAGTAAGTTAAAAATCGTCTGTACTCATTTGTTGCCACAGACAGATCTGTGGCCTCTGTAATATTAGTGATAGTGCAGTATTTTATACAGACCCTATAATTATTCATGATCTTGATGAATATAAACTTTTTTTTCTGACACGTCTGTCCATTCAGATAAAAATGAAGATGAAATAAAAACACTTCAAAAACTCCAACTTGTTGAAATGGTCATAAAATATATATCAGATGTGGGAATCATAGAATCATAGAGTTGATTGGGTTGGGAGGGACCTTAAATATCATCTAGTTCCAACCCTCCTGCCATGGGCAAGGATACCTCCCACTAGACCAGGTTGCTCAGAGCCCCATCCAGCCTGGCCCTGAATACTTCCAGGGAGGGGGCATCCACAACTTCTTCAGGAACCTGTTCCGGTGTCTCACCATCACCACAGGAAAGAATTTCTTCCTAATATCTAACCTAAATTTACCCTTTTCTAGTTTATAGTCATTACCCCTCATCTTGTCACTACACACCTTTGTAGAAAGTCCCTCTACAGCTTTCCTATAGCCTCCGATCATGTACTGGAAGGCCGCTATAACATCTCTCTGTAGCCTTCTCTTCTTCAATCTGAACAACCCCAACTCTCTCAGGCTGTGACTGCAGAGGAGGTGCTCCAGCCCTCTGACCATCTTTGTGGCCCTCCTCTAGACCCCCTCCAACAGCTCAATATCCTTCCTGTGTTGGGGGCCCCAGAACTGGACGCTGCACTCCAGGGGGGGTCTCACGAGAGCAGAGTAGAGGGGCAGAATCCCCTCCCTCACCCTGCTGGTCACACTTCCCTTGATGCAGCCCAGGATGCAGTTGGCCTTCTGGGCTGCAAGTGCACATTGTTGGCTCATGTTGAGTTTTGCATCAACCGACACCCCCAAATCCTTCTCCTCAGAGCTGCTCTCCAGCCATTCTCCACCCAACCTCTATTTGTGCCTGAGATTGCCCCGACCCAGGTGCAGGACCTTACACTTGGCCTTGTTGATCTTCATGAGGTTGGCATGGGCCCACCTCTCCAGCCTGTCCAGGTTCCTCTGGATGCCATCCCTTCCCTGTAGCATGTCAACGGCACAACACAGTTTGGTGTCGTCTGCAGGCTCACTGAGGGTGCACTCGATCCCACTGTCCATATTGCCACCAAAGATGTTAAGCAGCACTGGTCCCAGTACCAATCCCTGAGGGACACCACTCATCGCCGGGCTCCATTTCAACACTGAGCCATTCACCACAACTCTGTGGGTGCAACCATCCAGCCAGTTCCTTACCCAGCCTGTTGTTCATCCACCAAATCCGTG
Organism: Alectura lathami; assembly: GCA_013399715.1. Taxonomy (NCBI): domain Eukaryota; kingdom Metazoa; phylum Chordata; class Aves; order Galliformes; family Megapodiidae; genus Alectura; species Alectura lathami. Next base: position 197,760 of record VXAV01003310.1, read on the forward strand.
CTTTTCCAATTTAGCGAACGTTTTCCAGTTTATTGGAAAAAAACAGATCCTTCTAAATTCTGTTTATGAGTGTGGAAAAATGACTGAAAGCAGGGTGTAGTCTATCTAAAGTTATTTTTCGTATTTTCTTTAATGTAAAACAGAGTTGCTGCACCCAGATGATGTTCTGCAGTGGTTCCCAAGGCAACACATCCTGCCATCGTGGCAGAAGCTAAGTGGCAGAATGACACGAAGGGTAGTGTGGAATGCAGAGCTGCATAGCTACGCTTTGTGTGTGTTCCATGTGGCAGATGAGAACGTACTAGACCACATTGTCCTGCTAATACAAAGGAGTAAAATGGAGGATGGAGTGAAGAAAAGTTTTAACGGCTAAGACCTCCCTATTGTTCTCCATTGCAGGAGATAAAGACATGATAAAATCATATGGCTGGGATAGCATCCCTTCCTTCAGGGGAATCAACTGCACCACTCAGCTTGGTGTCATCAGCAAACTTGCTGAGGGTGCACTCGATCCCACAGTCTAAGTCGTCAATAAAGATGTTGAAGAGCACCGGTCCCAAGACGGACCCCTGGGGGACACCAGTCGTGACCAGCCTCCACCTGGACGTAGACCATTGACTACAACCCTTTGGCTGCGACCATCCAGCCAGTTCTTTATCCAACAAACAGTCCACTCATCAAATTCATATCTCTCCAGCTTAGAGATAAGGATATGGTGGTCTGTGTCCATGTCAAAGGCCTTACACAAGTCCAGGTAGATGACAACCGTTGCCCTTCCTTGGTCCACCGATGCCACCACTCCATCTTAGAAGGCGTTTTTGTTTTAAGAGGGGAATATCTGAATAAGTTATTGCCAATAATTACTCCCCATAATCCACCCTGAAATACAGTCACTCAATTTTCTCAATATTTAGAATGAATTGGGGGATGACACGCAATTTTTTTGTGAGAATTAGAGTTCAAGGGGCTCTTCCGCTGTTCACTATTTATGGGGTAAGATAATTGGCTCCTAGTCATAGTATTTTAGCTGGACAGAGCTATCAGTCCTGAGCCAGGCCTTGTGCATAGTGGCCAGGCTGAAGGAGTAGGCTAGGGGCAGGCGGAAGCACACCATCACATCTCTTCTCCCGCAGCAGGAGAAAACTGTATTTAGCTGCATGTTAGTTTTCTGTGAAGAATTCAGAACAAGGAGGCCAAATGTTAGAAATACTTGCTTAGAAAGTAGTTGATTTTTTTTTTCTATATAAAAAACAACTATTCTGAAAACATAGTTGTTTCTGTGCATTCAAGCTTATGTGTGATTTCAACTCAAATGAAATGGGTACCTGTGAGGCACCGAGTTGAAAATGTGAAAAGGAATGAGATTAATATGGGTAAGGAAAATTTTGTTAGGAAAGGGAAAATAATATATTTAATGTAATGTACTTGCAAACAAAAGAGCAAATCTAAACATCACCCTTTGTTGTAGGAGTTGTTAGGTTAGGAATACCAGGACCAAACTCATTCCTTTCACAGTGCTAAGATCAAGTTTTACGTAACAATTGAATTCATCCTGCTGTCATGAATAACTGCTTGGATTTCTTTATCCCAGTAAGTTTTGTTTGTCATATATATTGTTTACTTCTCCATATGATGCCATATCATCCTTATATGCATACTGGTTATTTTGCCCATTGAAGGGTAAATCAAATTGAAATCAATTTTTCATAGCAGAAACACTGAGTTTCTACATGGGAAAGACTAAAAAACGTTTTCAGGAATGCAAGAAAACAGCTTTAAATCACATATAAGTGAATAGCCTTACTCTTTTGCTGTTATTTTTGATATAATTTGAAAAATCCAAGCAATATGATCTGACAGATGGCAATATGCCACCATTGCTGTCTCTCCTCCCTTTCCTTCTCTGCAAGTCCCAACTAGCCTTCTATTCCAGGCAGAAAACATGTGACGAAATCCACATTCAGAACAGGTATTTCTTTGCTTTTGAGGAGAGATGGCGAGTAAAACAACAGCTGCTTTGAGGAAAGGATTTCAGACAGAAAGGTTAGATTGCCTGAGTCCACAACACATACAGAATATAGAACATAGGTAGTCTGGGACTATCTGATAACTGACAAGTTAGAAATCAAGAAAAGGAAACAAATATGACAATTACAAATTATGACAGCTTAATTATGAAGATACATTCTTATTTATTTATTTATAAACCGAGATTACTCTCATTCAGTGTTAGTCATATAAACGTTAGGTACCTAGTCTAAGTTTATCTGTTGCCCTCCATAGTCAGTGTTGAGAGACCTTTTAGACTCTCGTGGTAAAATGAGTTCATTTCTGGATGTGTCTATTTCTTTCCTTTGACAAAAGAGGTTGACCAACACATAAATGGCTTAGCCTAGACCCCTAATTTCTAAATGATTATTGATATAGCAAGTAACTCTACTCCAAAATACTTCAACTAAGTTAAAGATGTTTGCAATTAACTCCAGTGCTAACAGACTTAAAAATGTGTATTTCCCTGTTCGCTGGTTGTGTTACTCACCATGTGACCGTATATTATTACATGTTAATACAAAGCAAATAATTGAAATCTATACACAGTATAGTGCTGGAAGACCCTCAAAACAGTCTTTAGAATGGGTGCCAAAGTTTTTGTATTCTTTTCCATCAACAAGCAGATGCATACCTGTACTGAGATTCCTGACCGAAGAGTAGACTGGGATTCACTGGGATTCTTAACATTCCTGATTTTGTGCAAAATAAGAAAAATACAAAAACAAAACAAAAAAACACAAACAAGCAAAACTTGTTTCCTGATGTTTTAGTGTTTCAGTATACATTCCTGATTTCATAGAAGAGGCAAACAAGAAAACAGATGTTCTTGAGAACTGAACATTTTAGATTTCTAGCTACAGTGTAAATTTCTAGCCACAATGTAAAACTAATGGCATATCAAAAATAACAATAGAGTTTCGGCCAAAATGCATACCTGTGGAGATACTCACCAGATTCCTCAGGAATATACTGAAGAGAATAGTTCTGCACTGGCAAATGGAGGGACTGGATGACTTAACAGATATTTACTATCTCTTATTCTCTGAGAAAGAAATAATATACACTGCTTTGGATGTCTATGAAGAATTTTCTGGGCAATAACTAATGACATTATTGTCAATTCACACAAAATAATGAAACAAGTTGAGCAGAACTATATTAGCTTTCATTTTTGCATCTTTCATTGCTCTTTCTTTTTCACTGAAAGGTGATTCTTAGGGCAACATCCTTAAATGAAAAAAAGTCTAGAGGAAAAACAGTAGTGACAGATTCACTGTGGCTGGAAATGGTGGAATGTATGAATATTGGAGGCCTTTCTAGGACTAGATTCTGAGAGGCTTTCTCAATTTTCATTTGACTCATTCATATTTACGAAAAAAATATATATATATATCCTGATTCAAAGCTCAATATAGTCAATATACAAGAGTCTATTGACTTTTGCAAGCTTTAAATCAAGCCCATGATAAAGGACTTAACTTATGTCTTCAGTTTTCATGAGAATTTATTTTACAGACAGTTATATATGCCAATTAAAATACTGAATATTATGGTTGGTGGGTGTCATAGTGACTGCTTCTCCAGGTAACTCTCAAATTTCTTTAATAATTTCTGCTATTACCCTCCAGAATTGCAGAAAGGAATCTTTCATCTAATTACTAGACTTTATATGCAAATGCTGTCAGATTTAATTAGCATTTTTCCCTCTTGAAATGGTGAATAAATCTCAAGAAATTTCAGATGGATCATGTTCTACTGATATTACATTAGCAACCCAATGTGTTTCCACAGAAAATGTTGCAGTTGTATCTCCCCCGAGGATGAACAAATGTGGGCTTGGCCTGTAATGAGTCTATTGGTGCACACAGTTAAAAAGGTCATGTCCAAACAACACCATGGAGAAAACCAAAATCTGTATTAACATCCACAGGAACTAGCAGCTGATACAGTATAGCACAGAACTATACCAAAATATGAATTTAGTCAGTAAAGTAAAACACGTGTGTTATATTCTCAAAAGGATGGATCAGGAGCAGAACTGATGCAAAAGATTATGTAACTCTATACTTCATGTGTGTATATAAGTGTGTTTATGATAGATATACACTTCAGGCTATCTACTAGAGGGCCTGAATCAGGATTTTCCATCCATTACTGTAAGTCCAGTTTTCATTACCTGTTACATGTGGATGGGGCAAAGGAAATAATATAAAAAAATATTTGCAAATGCTCTGCTGGTATACCTTGTGGAAGTAAACAGGAAGAAGAACGTATATCTTCCCACAGTGTGTCAGAAAGAGACTAAATAACAGGAAATACATTCTGTTCTTGACAGAGGGAAGATGTTTTGTTTTCCTTCTAGGCTGCACATTTATAATACAAATCACTATGACTTAAGAATAGGGTCTGGTAAGAGAATTAACATTCGATTCATGTTATTTTGAGATCATATGAACCTCCTTTATGATTTATGCTTATTGGCACTGGTAGTGCATGAACAGCAAAGTTGCCCCCAGCCTTTGTATTTACTCTTTCTCAATAAGGTACAGTACGAATATTGTCTTTCTCAAGATAAGAGTAAAGTTTATGTGTCTCTGAAGGATGATTCAGCACACCTACTAGTGAGAGAAGGAAGCAAGAACCCTAGTTAAGTTTACATTCCTAACTTTTATACGTTTTAAATACAACAAGATTTTTTCCATCCCATATTCTTGAAGTAGTTCTCCTTTAAAGATATATACAAGCACGTAAACCACTGGCTTCTTATGGAGACAGGTGCTTAGAGAGACACTGGATACTGCGTTGTGTTGTGTGACAGTATAATCTACATCATGACTCCATTCTGTTCATGGCATTTTTCCTCAGCAATGTATATTTAGATGTCTTACACTATTACGGAACTGCAATCCGAGACTTCCATTAGATTTGAAATCATCTACGAAATTTGGCCCAAAGATTCATGTCAGTGGGAAGTCAGTGGCATAGTTCATTTCTCTCAGTTCCCCTAAACGGACAAACAAACAAACAACCAAATAATTAAATAAAATATAGATCTCTTTGATTTTTTAGTATTTTTTTTAAAAAGTCAAACATCGGAAGTTAACCAAAAAAGAGTATTTTGGTAAGCCAGGAAGAACAAAGCTCTGATTCCTTTAATGTTGCTGGACAAACATACACAAAGAAATAATTACTTTAGCAAATTAATTCTGAGTCAATGTGAGTCATGTCCTGCATAGAGTATTTCATGTATTATACAACTTACATTGATGAGAAAAGGTGAAGAAATTTGGACTGCAGTTTAAGAAGTTCTCTTAAAATAATCTCTCGATTCAGGAGGAGGAATTCACTGTATGTTTAACAAGGTCATTTAACTTTTTGATCTTTCATTTGATTTCATCTGTTGGAGGGTCAAGTATGATAGAATGGCTTTGGTTGGAAGGGACCTCAAAGATTATCTAGTTCCAACCCCCCTGAAGGTGCTCCAGCCCTCTGATCATATTGGTGGCCCTCCTTCGGACCTGCTCCAACAGCTCCACATCCTGCCTGTACTGGGGGCCCCAGGCCTGGACACAGCACTCCAGGTGAGGCCTCACAAGGGCAGAGCAGAGGGGGACGATCACCTCCCTCTCCCTGCTGGCCACCCCTCTCTTGATGCAGCCCAGGATGCCATTGGCCTTCCTGGATACTAGAGCGCACTGCCGGCTCATGGCCAGCTTTTCATCAATCACAACGCCCAAGTCCTTCTCTGCAGGGCTGCTCTCAAGGAGTTCTTCTCCCACTCTGTACACACACCTGGGATTGCCCCGACCCAAGTGCAACACCTTGCCCTTGACCTTGTTGAACCTCACCAGGTTCTCGTGGGCCCACTTTTCCAGCCTGTCCAGGTCCCTCTGGATGGCATCCCTTCCTTCAGGGGTATCAACTGCACCACTCAGCTTGGTGTCATCAGCAAACTTGCTGAGGGTGCACTCAATCCCACAGACTAAGTCATCAATAAAGATGTTGAAGAGCGCCGGTCACAAGATGGACCCGTGGGGGACTCCGCTCATGACCGGCCTCCACCTGGACGTAGAGCCATTGACTACAACCCATTGGCTGTGACCCTCCAGGCAGTTCTTTATCCAATGAACAGTACACCCGTCAAATCCATATCTCTCCATTTTAGAGATAAAGATATGGTGCAGGACCATGTGAAACGCCTTGCACAATCCAGGTAGAGGACATCCGTCGCCCTCCCTTGGTCCACCGATGCCGTCACTCCATCATAGAAGGCCACCAGATTGGTCAGGCACGACCTGCCCGTGGTGAAGCCGTGCTGGCTGTCTGGGATCACCTCCTCATCTCACATGTGCCTTAGCATCTCCTCCAGGAGGATCCACTCCATGATCTTCCCAGGCACAGAC
>VXAV01003314.1:0-13743 GCA_013399715.1 Alectura lathami
ACCCCCACCTTCCCTTTTCCTTCTAAAAATCTTATAGCCCTCCGTGGTGGTATTCCAGTTGTGTGAATCATCCCAACACGTTTCTGTGAGAGCAGTAAGATCGTAGTTCCCCAAGTGCACCAGAGCTTCCAGCCTCTCCTGCTTATTTCCCATGCTGTGTGCATTCGTATAGAGGCACTTCAGCTAGGCTACAGGTTTCCCTTCAGACCCTGGCATACCCCTCCTAGGCTGATTTCTGATGCACTTGGTTTTAACCCCTTCCCCCTTTAAATCTAGTTTAAAGCCCTCTCCACTAGTCCTGCCAACTGCTGGGCAAAAATCCTTTTCCCCCTTCTGGACATCTGGGCCCCATCTGGCACCAGCAGGCCAGGTGCTGAATGGACCGCCCGATGGTGTAAAAACCCAAAGTTCCTCCAACAGCACCAGCCTCTTAGCCAGGTGTTGATGAGTTGGGTTTTCTCTTGCTTGTCTCTGTTCCTCCCTGCCGCCGAAGGGATGGAGCCAAACACCACCTGAGCTCCAGACCCCTCAACTAACTGCCCCAGCTCCCTGGAGTCCCTCTTGATCGCCCTTGAGCTTTTTCCAAGCCACCACGTCACTGCTTACCTGGACTACCAGCAGCAGATAGTAGTCAGAGGGCTTCACCAGGTCAGGGATCCTCTTTGCAATGTCCCTGACCCAGGCCCCAGGAAGGCAGTAGACCTCCCTATGGGTAGGGCCCGGTCAGCAAATGAGACCCTCCATTCCCCTCAGGAGGGAGTCCCCTACAAGGATCGCCCTCCTTTTCTTCTTGGTAGAGGCAGTCTTGAGGCATGGGGATTTGAGTGACCTGCTCACCCCAGACAACCTCTCAGAACTACCTTCATCCTCAGCCTCCCTCACTTGCTCCTGCACCTGCAGAGCCACATACCAGTTGCCCAGTGGCACCTGGGCAGGTGAGGTAGGCTTGAGGGGGGTCCGCCTACCCTTCCTAGCAGGGACCTGTTTCCACTTACTCCCGACTCCTGGGCCCTTCCGTTCTGATCGACCTTGAGAGGGTGGGGGATCCACCACTACTGATAGAACACCCTCCTGGTGCTTTTCTGACAGCTCCTGTAGGGAGGAGAACCACCCCTCTATTTCTCTCTCACAGTCCCTGATGGCTCTCAACCTTTCTACCTCTTCCTTCAGCTGGGCCACTAGGCTGAGCAGGTCATCCACCTGCTCACATCTCAGGCAGGAGCTACCTCTGCTACCCTCCGGCAGCAGCGCCAGACTCAGGCACTCCCCGCAGCCTGACACCTGGACCGCCGCATGCACACGCACCGTCTCCATTTGAGTTGCCGCGTTCTTTTTGGCAAGGGCTCTCCGCTGGGTAGCGACCATGGCTAGGTCTAGAACTATCAGAGGGCAGTGAGCGATGGTGCTCTGCCCTCTAAAGGGTGGAGATGTGCTCTACTCGCCCTGCCTGCACAAACTGCCGTGCCACGCCCTGTTTGCCCGTCCTGTTCGCCCCGCTCCTGGGTCGCCGCGCTCCCTACGGCCCGCCTTTGTACGATCGGAGGGAGGCGCCGGCGCTCCTGCCTCCGCCCACTCCGTGTCAGAGCCTCTGCGCTGCCAGGTGTGTGGTTGGGGGTCTGCGGGAGCTGTCTTGCACTCCTGGACAGTCCTGGCGCCTCCTTTTTGTCTTTTTTTTTGCCGCGATCAGGACCCTCAAGGAATGGTCCCTCAGCACGGGGCTCCGCTCGTCAGCTGATCCGTTCGAGGTCAGAGGAATTAAAATCTTGAACAATGGCTGAGGTCAAAGAATACTTAAGATCCTAACGAATGAAGAAGCTAAATTTTATTCTGTTAGTTCTGCGAGTAAGTCGCATATTGCTCCACAGAATGCTGATGTGAAGTGCTCTCAAGAGCATCATCCAGAAAACTAGCAGTTTTCTGTACTGTTCATAGAATGCCAGTCACAGGGGTACTTTAATGTGAGAACTCCATATTTGGATTTAATGAACAATGAGAATTACTTTGTCTTCATCAGAAATCTAAAAACGGAGTATAAAGTTCTTTTACTACATTTGATACTTGAAGATTGAATTAACAATGGGCTTGCAATTTTTAAAATCCATACAAAGTATTTCTGAAGATTTTCCGATGTCATTAAGACACAGCAAAAGGGCATTTCACAGAATCATAGAAATATTTAGGCTGGAAGAGACCTCTGAAGGTCACCTAGTCAATCTTTCTGCTCAGTGCAGATGTAGAGCACATCATTTTGGTCAGGACTTTCACAGAATCACAGAATCGTAGGGTTTGGAAGGGACCTCAGATCATCTAGTCCAACCCCCTGCAAAACAGGTTCCCTACAGCAGGTTGCACAGGAAAGCGTCCAGGCAGGTTTTGAATACCTCCAGAGAAGGAGACCCCACGACCTCTCGGGGCAGCTTGTCCCAGTGCTCTGTAACTCCCACAGTAAAGAAGTTTTTCCTCAGATTTGTATGGAACTTCCGGTGTTCCAGATTTTGCCCTTTCCCCTTGTCCTGTCACTTTAACCAAATAATTTCTTAGGATGGAGATTCCACCTTTCCACTTCCTCTTTGGGCAACACATTTCAGTGCTTAGGTGGTCTCATTGAGAAGAATTACTTTCTCAACTTCCTCTTGTGATTTTCCTTGCAGAACTTTTGACTGTGTGACTTCTGCTGTGTGTCTTTGAGAGCATGGCTCTATCTTCTCCCTTTAGATAGTAAGAATGTAAGAGCTCTTTTTTTTTTTTTTTTTCCCCCCCCTCCAGGCTAAATGAACATAGTTCTCTTAGGATTTTTGTACCTGACTCCTGACTTACCCTCTCAAATTCTTTCAACTTTCTCCTGTACACAGGAAGCCAAATCTGATCATAGATCACATTCAGGTGTGGACTCAGAAATGCCTAACAGAGTGGAATATTGACTTCCCTGCATCCCCAAGCTGTATGTATGGTTATGCTCGTGAAGGCAATACAACAACATGACTACCTGATCTGTGTATCGGTGAGCACTTTTTGTGTGCTAGGATTGTAAACCAAGTTGGCAGCAGAGTTACAGAGGCAATGAATTGTCATTAGTGTCCAGTTGCAATATTCATTGTTTCATCAGTATGTTTAGTATAAATTCTTGCATAAACCTTTATCTCCCTATTCCACAAATTACTGTGGATTAGTTTGATAACCTGACTTTAACTCAGGTACAAAAACCGTTTCCTCTTTGTGAAGTCCAAGAGCCACAAGGGATGCAGCCTACAATACTATGTGCAAAACAAGAACCAAAAGGCTAACTGCAATACTTAAGAAAGTGTTTTAAAGTCAAAGGTCAATATGTTTTCAGTGCACTCAAGCATTCTCCTTTTGGGTGAATGTAAACTCTCATGAATTGTAGTTGAAAACAAGATGATAACAATACATTTATTTTTTAAGATTAAAGTGCTGTAGAATTTTACATTAGGGGAAAAAAAAAAACCTCACAAAATGTATTCAGACAAAAAACTGCTACATCAGAAAAAAAAATGAATGCTAGCACTCCCCATCACTGACAACCACACTTGAACACTATGTACCCTTTTAGAAATGTTTATCCATAATACTGTGGGTGCCATTTATCATAATGTGATGTAGCTTCCAAATTACAATGAATCTCTGCAGAGAAAAGCACACATTATGTATTGATGCCACATTAGGAGGCCTTGTATCCAAGCTGTCAGGAAAACTAATAAAATAGATAATACAGTGCACTTTCAGAAATATTGGCTGTTCAGACTAGTAACTAAAATAATTATCTTGTCACTAAAATAGCAAACTAAAGCAAATAATCATGTACTCTCAATGTAGTTCAGTGTTGAAACAATATTTATGCTGGAGTAAACTACAATGGACTTCCTTTTATGTAAAGCTGAATTCAACAAATACACTAGTTAACAATTTTATAACTTTAACAGACATTTTAAACTAATTCAAGATCTTCAAGAAAGAGCTTTCTACTATCTCTCATTTGCTACTATATCCTTCAACTTTTCCATTAGCAGACTTGAGAACAGCAGGTATGAGATTTTCTTCTAGTGTTTTTTATTCTTTTATAATGTCTACCATTTCCTCATCTTTGCTATATTCTTTGATTTTTTATTTCCAGTTTATGCTCTTAATATTTTATACACATGCAAAAGTATATACGTACAAAATGGATATACATATATATATATATTTACAGATTAGAATTATATATAAAATGTCATACATATGGAAGTCCTGACTTACTTGATTTATGTTCATTTCTGTGGCTTATCTTATTTGAAACTTTGAATTCCATCAATAAAAACTAAGATAAACACTTCCACAAAATCAGTCTCTTAAAAGTTAAATCATCAAAGAAAAAAATGTATTACAAGCAAAAAAAAAAAAAAATCAGCTTTTCAAAGTTTTTATAACTAGTCTTACTTGTGAAATTAACTTTGTAATTATTTCCTCCAATTCACAAATAATCTGTTTGTATATGACAAAGCTTTTCCCTTCTGAACTGGAAAGATTTTTCAGTTTAAGTCTTGGTTTCTTAATAGAGCAGTTCATGCAAGCTCCTGGCTCTCAGCTGACAGAGTGAAAATTCTTTATAACTAACAGAAGATTCCCTTCTTTTGAAGTGTTATGTGCAATTGGTGACTGGCACTAATTTTTATGCATCTTTTTTTCCTTGTTTTCCAGATGTTAAGCTGGGTTTTGAATCAGCTTTCACTGGCTTGTATGTTGAATGAAAAGTTCTAATTACTGTGATTATTGAAAACCCTTCTGGTGTGTCAGTTTCAAAAACATAAAACACAGAAAAAGTGCTATCAGCTTCTTTGTTTCTCATTCTTGTTCTTTTATTTCTCAAAAGGGAAATGGTTTAGAATAGGAAAAACAGACTTTTCAAAGTAGCTTCAGATGGTAGTATTGTAGACACCAAGACACATGCATGGAAGAGATATATTGGCAAGTCAGATATTCTATTCTTAGAAAACTGATACCATCTGCTGAATTTTTTTCAGTAATACTGATAATATTCTGAGGAACTGGAAATTTCCATCAATTACACAAGCTCTTGTAGACATGTAGAGATCATGCAACTAGATCAGGCCACGGAACAAATAACACAAAAGTAACAGATGGTATGAAACCTGTAGTTGACTAAAATCAAGTGATTGTGCATGTAAATGTCCAAAATAATTTTCTTCCTTAATCCTGATTAGTTTATAACTGTATAGTTTTTAAATTATTGTTTATTCTCTAAAAACAAGATTTTATTTATTGTCTACATGAATATATCCTTTTTTTTTTTTTTTAATTTTATTTTTCTTCTTTGGTTGAGAAGAGATGCTTGATACACAAATACTTTACCCCAGGATAGCAAAGGCTCAGTCCTTTGCCTCTTGCTTTCCCCTTGAAGAACTGTGAGCAGACATTTTTCCAGAGCTATGGCATGAAATGGGGAACCAGGGAACATTTTCCTTTGGGACTAAATTGTGACATATATTTTCCTCTGAAAAGACATTTGATATGGAAATGTCCTGGCTAAACTAGTATTCTTATCAACTTAGTCTAAATGTCTATTTTATTTTATCTGTTTAGAAAGGTGCAAAAGCTTGGAACTTCGTAGTGGTACAATATTTCACAGTACTGTGACTATTTTTATGTATCTTGATATTATTCATTATTATTCATGACCCACTGGATACACAAACTGCCTGACAAGTCAATCTATTTTTCACGCCTATTCTACCGTGTTGGCAAATATGGTATCATAATTTTAGTAAATGGTTAAGAAGTCAAAAAATAATAGGAAGAATAAAAAAAAATCCCTTAGCTCTCCATAGGAAAAGTAGCAAGGATGCCTATGTTTCAACTATACATTTGAGCAAGTTTGTTAAGAAATAGACGACAATGTCACTGTACTGTGAGAGTAAAAATGATCATCACAGCTTAAATGTTAGTGAGGGCTGGCAGAGGGATGCAGGCTGCAAGAGGAAGCTGGAACTATGGCTGTGGTGGGATGCAGGGCTTACTGATAGAGCCTATGGTTAGTGCTTATGGTTAGTTTGGGATTCAGCACCATGGGAGAGCCCTGCAGTAGGTTCATAGTGGTAAGTTCATGGGAGCCACGGGGCCATTATTCATGTAGAAATAATTTGTAAGTCATTACTGTTGTGTAGGAACCATGTGTGAATACTCAGCTTGAAGTGCTCTTCTAACAGCCCCATTGAAAGACCAGGCAGTATTAGCCCTGTGGCATAACTTTTTTGTAGTACCATTTCAGGTGTCATAACTGATCCAAAACATTTGGAACCAGATATGAAATTGGAAGTCCTTAAGTAGTTGAGGACATACCAATTCTGGCAGATGTTTGCTATTTATAAGAGCATTCAGTGAATGTCACAGTGAATTAGCAGCAACTATAATTTATGTTATTTGCAAAAGCAATGTTTCTCCAATGTAGCCTGTAATTTTGAGTTGCAGTGGATAATGTTGCCTTTTGCTTTCTGTTTAATACTAGGGGTAAATCTCTACATTTAAAATAATGTGTTACTCTTTCAACAGATGCAAAATAAATAAATAAATGAATAAATGAATAAAAACAAATTAACAAAAATCAAACAAGGTATGATACTTGCTCCATATTGTTTATTCCCTGTTTGACCTCATTTTCAGCAGATATCTGACATTTCAAGCTGGACTATCACTACAACACTCAATAAGTTAATGGCAGTTCACATGTCCTTTAGAAATGTTTGAACGCACTTTATCACAGACTGCTATTATTCAACATTTTGTCATTCTACAGTGTTTTACAATGCATTGAATCTAGCGTGCCTTGCTGTCCTGCTTCAGCATGTATTGAATTATTAGAAAGTTTATTTGGAACAAAAATCCTTTGACACCGTATATTTCCAGAAATTAAATATAGTTTGTGATTTCTGATGCCAAATATGAATTGGCTTTACCCACATGCATCCTAGCTTCTTTCATCTACCACCAGTTGCAGAAAAAGAACAACTGTAGGGAACATAGGAGGGAAAAGTTAGGAAAGGAGAGAGAGGAGTCGCAAATTGAACTAATATTGGAAAAATAAGTTACTATCTTTTCTTAAAAGTTGGGCAAACTGAGTTTAAAAACAAACAGAAAACACTTTTAATCATTAAAAATTTATTGTTGAAATAAACCCCAGAATTCTTGTCCCTGATCTTCATGACTTCTGTACAGGGTTCTCTGAGCTTTTGAAAGCAGAGAGGAAAATAAACCAGGAAAAAGTGTAACTGATGTAAAAAGCCTTTATCTTTTTTCTCTTCATTCTCTGTAAGACATTTTAGAAGTAGGAAGAGGGTGGAGGGAGTATTTATGTATTATTTTTTACCTGTGAAGACAGATCATTCAGTATTTGCTGCTCTATTATCTCTGAATAATGTACATAGGTAAAAGAAGTACAAAGACAGTGGAAAGAGATCTCGAAAACAGTGCTTACATGGAAATAGAACATGGTTGACAGTATACTTCATTATTGCTTGCTGTCTTTGCCTCTGCAGAAGCAAAGACCTGAGATGCCAAAGCCTCTTTCCATTCTTGTCCAGTACTGCTTGCAGTTACAGACTGCACCAGGATGTTGAATGAAAAGCTGCAAGATGAAAGGGAAAGGGAAAAGGTTTCCCTTGGTGAAAGGGAAAATTTGAGTTGTTAAGGGAGATAAAACAAGCACACCACAGAGTGAAACACAAAACTGTAGTGCTTGTAGGTAGCAATCCGATTAAAAGAGCCCACTATCTCCACCAGCTGATTCAAGCCGTTGCATCCTTTTGACTTCCAGCTGCAGTAGCAACCATAGGGAACTAAAGGAAGTTTTGAAGGTTCTGTATGTGGGCAGTACTTAGAATAGGGCACATAGGGCTGAGCATTTTAAAGCAAGGTATTTGAGTAAGCCCATGAAATGATTAGAAAAAATGCAGCCTTGTTTGAAAAATATATATATATTAAAAAATCATAATTTTTTAAATGTAATGTAATGAGTTTTATTTTATTTTATTTTATTTTATTTTATTTTATTTTATTTTATTTTATTTTATTTTATTTTATTTCTAAATGCAGACCATGCCCGCATTTTTTCCAAGTTATCTTAGTGTAATTAGAAATGACAGACATTATCCTGATGGCCTATGTATAATGTGGGACCATCTGCCAAACTGATACACTTATGTCCTTTCATTCAGATGTGAAAGAAGCAACAAAAACAATAAGGAGAAAACATAACAATAACCATTTTGTAGAAAGACTACAAGGAAGTTCCTGTATTTACAGCAACAATTTAAGAACCTTACTTATGTGTTATAATTTCCACTTTAGGAAAATATTTTTATAATCTGAAAAAATGAGCCTTTTTTTTTTTTCCCCAAGAAGAAGCAAGTTTAATAGGAAGAGAAGAATATATTTTACAAATATATGTATGAAAAATGTTATTGCAGATATCATTGAAGGTACTGATTACTCACGTCACTTGTCCCATTATGTTCTCCACAGCGATGAAAGTCTTCACAAACAGTTGCAGGCCCATGAGTTTCGGAGTTAAAAATGAATATGTGAAGGAGGAGAGGAAGGTATAAAATCTCTGAATAAACAACATGGACAGTCAAACTATGATTCTGCCCTATCATGAATCTCAGCAATGCTATACTATCATGAATAATACATACCCCATCTGAAGCCCAACTAGATGCAAAGTTTTTTGCCTGTCAGGAAGAATACCATGGTATACATCTGAGCCAAGATGTATTCTATGAAGACAGCAACTCTTTATCAGTGCAGCAAAACTGTGCTTTTAGCATACTCAAAGTAACGATACGTTTTATAATTAGAGTAGTTGTTGATTATAAGTTGATTCTAGGAAAGGTACAAAGGAACTTGAAAATAGTGATCTGTGTCAAAGGCGTCTTATGATAAATGAGTATTTTAATAATTTTTTTAACGGAACCATTCAAAGTCTACCTTTTGAAATGGAATGGAACATTTTGATTGGTAAATTTTAAATTGTTTTCTTCTGTGAAATATAGTTTGTACCATACAAAAGGTCAACATTAAACAGAATCAGTCATCTGTCATGTAAATGCATGTTTTTGATAATCAATAATTACTTTATGCACATTTGGGAAATTCCAAGAAAGTTTGCTTGTATTACAACATACGAAGGAAAAATAATTTTAAACTACAGAATTTTATGAAAACAGGAAAGTTGATTTATCTTCCAAATTTATTAAAAAAAAAACACAATCATAATAACATAGATCAAGTATTTACTAATCTTTTCTACTATTTACACTTCCCCATTGAGGAAGAAAATCATTGAGATTAGTCAGTTGTCCAGGCCTTTGGTCAGAGAATAAGTAACATTAGTTTCCAAGAACTAATGAGCAAAATAAAAGCATTAAAATAAAAACACATCCTCAGGGAACGAGAGTGCTGGCACAAAATCTGTCCTGGGGCAATCAACTGCATAAATGTAGCTAAACATGTGCCATCTGTGGAAGGGTTTGTCCAGCAAAATCAGCCACATTTCTTATACAACACACCCAATTGCTTTGAGATGTGGTTCTGTGCGGGTAAATGCATGACATCTGAAGCTCTTGCCAATCTTTTATACTGAAATGTCTGAAACTGACTGCATTTTGTGCAGTGGGGATTACTGCAGAAGCAGTAACAAAGAGAAGGTTCCAGGCCCTTATTCCATTGTCCAGGTGACTTGTTTACTCCTGAACAGATTGTGTTGCAACCACAGTGTACCTCAGCTGACACCTTTATTACCCTAATAAGTAACAGAAAGAAACACCAACAGGTTTCTATCTTGTTAACACACAGCAGGATGTGCAGACTAGTGATGAATGCTGCCAAGTGCCAAAGGTAACAAATTAGATGGATCCACTGGGAGCACAGCAAACTCATCTGCCTGATTATTTTCAGTGCCCCGATCTTCCTTGCATTGCTACTTAACACGCAAAGTCTGTGTTTTTCTTCTAACATGTTTACTGATCTGCAATATTTCTTTGTGTAACCCCTCTTACCTGAAAGTATCCTTGACTTTTAACCCATTTATTTTTATTTCTTTACTGTAGCATCTCTTTATCTTCCTCTTTTTGTTTGTTTGTTTGTTTGCTTGCTTAGCTTTTCCATGTGGCTCAGATGTGGGCCAGAAGTTACAGGAACCATAGTACTCATGTCTTGAACGGGAGTTCTTTGAAATACTACACCAAAAAAAGGGATGGTAAGATTTGTGGCACAAATACACAAGGACGTAGCTCTGTCATTCTCCTTTACAGCCTTCACAGACAGATCTGTGCCTCTGCATTGCTGCTCAGGGGCTCGCTTCAGGATCTGCCTCCTGGGTGAGCCACCCTTTAGTCAGGTAGTGGAGTACTTGTGAAAAAGTGGGACAGATTTCCTTACAGGTGAAAATAACCTTGATGCTACTCTCATACCACTCCCCCACCTCTCTTACAGGAAGCTGGGTTGGCCTTGACTGGTTGGAACTGGTTGAGGCTGGCTGGAACTAGCTGGAGATACTTGTAGGTGTTTGGAGCCAGCTGGAGGCATTTCTCTCCACCCCCCACGCTCCGATGGCTGTCACCTGCAGTGACAAGACACAAGCAGAGTAACTGCTGCTTGCTAGTGGCAATGGTCTGACAGACCCTGGAAGGAGGGAACAACAGCCTTTCCCTTCAGGGGATAGGGAGGCCCCTGCTGCCTCCCCCACTGAGCCCCCAGGAGGCAGATGGCAGTGGAGCAGCTGGGGGAGAGATGCACCTGCAGAGACACAAGCAGGGCCCTGGGCTGAGGGGGCCATACCCACCCCAGGCAGCCTGTTCCTCCTGATGGAGGCTGCAGGGCATGGACTGTGGCTGTGAACAAACTGAGAAGAGATGGGTGAGCATGATACTGGAGAGAAGGGGCAGGCTTCTTTTTAATGCCTTTTAGACTCTGCAATTAATGAAGCTTTTCTGTATTGCTTAGATAACTCAGGCTGTTAAAACATTAACTGGACTAACAGTAGGTTCATAACTCATCTGTAGGCAATGTTCCTTGGGCCCAGAACAAGTTTTAGAGTGTAGCAGTTGCCTTCTGGAATTGCACTGAATGTTGCATTGCTTAGAACCAGCTTACAGTTGGTCCAAAGAAACAAAAATGCTGGAATACCTGTGGAGTGAATATCCTCAACATCACCAATTTTGCTTAATACCGTAACTGATGTTTGTTTGTATTACTTGTTCCTGTAAAGATATGTGGGGCGGCAAAATCCGAAGCACAGCAACCTCCCAAAACTAATGAAGTATATTTGGCCTGATACATTGTCTTGTCCCCTTAAATATACAAAAGTAAAATGTTTTACAAGAACAAAATGTAAACAAATTTCTCCAGCTAGTATCTACAAATAACTAAGGCTACATGCTTACAGCTTACATCATTCTTCTGTCCAAAGGCAACTATAACAATCTATGTGAACATTTTGACATTATTGTTTTCTATCATTCATGCATATAGAAATGATCCAACAAGTATAAAGCAAGTGTAAATTGTGTCAACATAAATGTCTCAAACTGACAATACATGTATTTGTATGATTATTTATTGCAATTGTTTTGCAGGTGTTAAAATAAAATTGAGTCGGCATATTCCAGTATTCTGTAGCTTTCTGCTCAGCTAAAAAACAGGTACAGCACAGCCTGTAGCAGTGTTTGCTTTCTTCTGTCACATTGTCAGTATCTCTGCTTTGAAGGTGTATCATTGAAGACTTATTTTCTCTGACATTTATGTCAAAAAGCAGTTTTATTGTTATTTTCTTTTTTTTTTTTTTTCTTACTAAAAGAGAAACAGCAGTAATCAAAATGTAAGAAAACAAATTCTGCCAACTGTCATAGTAAGAATTCCCTCAAATGCAAAATTTGCCCCAGAGGAATTCCAAGTGCTGAAACTGTTCTAATTAGTGTATGCATGAAGGAAGAATATTTAGTTGTTTTAACAATAAAACTGTATTCCAGAATATAGTAATAGTATGTCCAATTTTAGTTGTTATGTAACTCAGGAACAGCAATGTTGTCACCAGCAGTGATAGTGTGGTAGATAAAAAATTGTCCTAAACATGTAAATATTCATTCAGGTCCATACAACTTTGACTATAGTCAAAATTATAACGTGGAACACTTCAGTGTATTTATCTGAACAGGTTGATTGCTGACATCTCCCTGGCCCTAGATGGCACTGCTTGAGTGAAGTTGCCCTAGGAAGCTCCCTGCACACCACTTGAGAAACTCAGAAAACTGTTCTAAAATAAATAACAGCACTGATATTTTCTGTCTAATTAATATTACTAAAGAAATCAGAAACAGTACTGGCCTTTCAGTTCCAATATTTTATACTACAGCTCCATGATTGCTCCTTCTTAAAAAGTAAAATTTAGATCTAGCATATCACATTTACAAATTGTAACCAAATATGCTTTTGTTTCTGCTTATGGTTATATAGTCACACTTCTAGGGCTTACTGATATCGGTACTTGATTTTCCGTAACACCACAGAGGGTCCT
Source organism: Alectura lathami (assembly GCA_013399715.1). Taxonomy (NCBI): domain Eukaryota; kingdom Metazoa; phylum Chordata; class Aves; order Galliformes; family Megapodiidae; genus Alectura; species Alectura lathami. The sequence continues at coordinate 12,587 of VXAV01003314.1, forward strand.
GACTTTTGGAGTATTGCTCAAATTATAGAGCCTTTTCTACAAGACCTGTTAGCCTTCACTGATATTTTCTATATAGACATACCATTAATATGTTTGTCTTTCCGTTAGTGAAGACTATTTATTAAAACACAGGATGTCGATATTACACAATCAAGCAGGTTCCACAGGAAAAGTGTATTTTTGCAATTATGCCCATGAGATAAAGCCACATATTGTTGTGAAATATACTGTTTCTCCAGAATCTGTAACTGCCCATAGCTGGCAGATAAGACACAGTTTTTACAGGAGACCTGTGTCCTTCTGGAGAGGGAAATGGAACCTTAGGGCAACTCAGATGGGCTAGGATACTGTGTTTACATAACTTAATCTGATCCCTACAGAGCTGGTGACATTGCTGTCTAGGACTCCCTGATCCTATTAATTGGATTTTTGCGGCATAGTTCATTTCATAAACATCAGTATGTCTGTGACAGTTTGATCACAATAAAAACATATCCAAGTACCGAGTAGTATTCAAGTATCCAAAAATCTTTACGAAGTTGGAAGATATAGCATGGACCTTATCAGAGATCAGAGCGAGAGAAGACGTGTATGATAAATACCAGTCTCTGTTCTCTGCCAGCTGCCAAACTGGCAAATACCTCTTTTGGAGTTAATGTTAGAAGTGGGAGAAAAGGAATAGATCACATTAATTACAATGAAAGGCAGCATCTGACAAAAAATGTCTGCAGCAGAACACTTCCCAGTCATAACTGGTTCTGTTAGTGAAGAAGGGGGTCATACCTAGAAACTGTTAGCCTTTCAGTTGACCAGAAAAGATAAAAAATGTTTCCTTCATGAAAGAAAAACACTGGCATCTGCAATATGAATTTTCTCCCAAAGCAAGCATGATTTTTAATGCAAAAGAAAGGAACAGAGCAGCTGTAGGATTGTTTAGCATTCAAAACTTGACTTGCCCACTTATGAATATCTGTTCTACGTGAATATTTAGTAGTGCAGCTGGAATTGTTACTGATTGAAGAACTCTACTTTGCATTGAGCATCTTACTTTCCTAAAAAAGTATCTCACAGCTTCCTACTCAATTTATCCATTATCCAATCTCAAATTTCTTGGGGTTCTTTCTCTCTCTCTTTTTTTTTTTTTTTTTTTTTTTTTT
>VXAV01003314.1:23709-35335 GCA_013399715.1 Alectura lathami
TGTCTGTATACAATAGTAGTTGAAATAAAGCTTTTAAGCTTTATTATAGTGGTAATAATACTATTGTATCAGTAATTCAGATATCGTAAAACTGCAGATTTCCATCGACATCACATGAGTCTGGTTTAATTATGACTGAACTAGCATCAATATCATCACGAAATTGAACAATACCAAGTAAAAGATTTTGATAGATCTTGTGTGTCTAATATCATTCCGAAATTCTGTATAATCTGTGTATTCAGGCCACTGCTATTTTTACTCCTTTATTTTTTACTCCAAAGAACAGTGCAAAATATTACTAGAGTTGTTCCATCTCAAAGTTGCAGTAATACATATTTTTCAGGTGTAAAGTCATTTCGTTAAGTCTTGGATGTAAACTATCTTATGATGAATGACTTACCTAACAAAATCTGTGAGAATTTTTTTTTTGATTCATGCATGACATGCACCACGCCAATGTCTCTCATTCTAGGCTATATTCTGAAGATGAACTAAATGGAATAGTCCCTTAACTTGATAACATTTCACTTGAATGACCCTCCACCAACGCACAGACGCGATACCAAAGTGCTGCTTTGAATGAGGATGGAGTGCAGCTCCAAGTGGATGTTTCCATGCTCAGTTCTGTAAGCTGCCTGGACTATCACAGAAGAACATACATACGCACTGGGCATAAATAAATCTGATTATTGTAAAAGGAATAGCTTTTCTTGTTGGAAGAAATGTGAAAGGTTTAGCAAATGTTTGAATTTCAATAAATAATGCATATTATGATATAAAAGATAAATAAAAAAAAAATTATACTAGAAAAGTAACAAATAAAACCACTCAGAAAAAAATGTTTATACTTTTGGTGGACAACTTTTGATTTTTTTTATCGAATTTAGATTACATTGAATTCTGAGGAGATAATTAACTTTCTTCTTTCCTTCATTCACCTCTTGTTCAAGCATTTAAAATGATGATGGGGCTAGTGATTTTTATCAAACATACTGTAGATTCTTCAGCAGAATGTTTCAAATAACCTATCAGAAAATTCCTTTTATTTAGCATAGTATCTTTTTAAATGCTGAAGGTACAGAATTATCTTTGGCACTAGCTAAAACTGAAAATGATGACATGGTAAAAATTTGTCTGAACAGCTGTTTGTACAGCCTGTAGCTATGTGATACCAGCTTCGCTCACATCTATGAAGATGCCAGCTGCACCTTTCACCTTCAGTTTAGCCTCATATAAGGCACGTCACCTTACACATGCATGGAGTAAAAAATTTTCTGGTACAGTCAAAACCACCATACATATGAAATCTTATGAAAAACAACAACAGAAGCCTCATTTTTCTGTTTGTTGGTATGAAAAGACAGATGGCAAGGTGTCACTGTGCTGGTAAACAGCATAATACTGATGAGATGGAGTGAATGACATATCAAAGACATACAGAGGATGTACCCATTTAGCCTTCTAAACATCTTGGCCATAAGAGGTCACCAGCTTTACACTGACCTCAGAACTGAGGATTACTAGGTTTTCTCTGGGCTTGTCTTGACCTGCCTGAAGCTTTCTTTTTGCATGTTTTAGTGCAACTACAATTCTTTCAGTGACTTTTCTTATTTGTTGTTCTTTTTTTTTTTTTTTCCCCTTATTATTACATTTTTAAGAACTCTTTGAACAGGTAATTATACAGTGCAGAATGGAATATTTATGACTAGGAGAACAATTTAGTGTAGAGAACTATAGGCACAGAATAACAGTAGAGGCCTTGCAAGTGGAAGACACAGAATGTAGTTGGAGGTATATACAGGATATTCAGGCATAAGATGTTAAGAGAGGGGCATAGTCTGACATGAGGGTTCTGAACAACTCACCCGTACTCATGCAGAGGAATGCCAGCTTGAAATCTGAACAAAACGAGATCTAGAGTTAACAAAAGGAACAAAAAAAAAAACAAGTGTCAAAAAAAAAAATCAGGCACTGTATAGGCAGTACTTTTGGGTCTAATGTGGAGCTGCAAATCAATGAAGTAAAATAAATGACGTAAAACCATAAAAAAAAAAAACATAAAAATAGCCTCAGTTGAACCCTACACTGAGGAAGAGAAAACTTTCAACATCATATTCTTCCTTGCAAATCAACTCTATAATTAAAATCACACCTCTCCCGACTGAGAACTGATGATACTGACAACTGGGTGTAACTCTTCCCAGAACCAAAGCTCTCAACTGTATTCAGACAGTGGAAGAATGAAAAGAACATCAAAGGATGGGGGATTCATAACTGTTCTAACAGTATTATTACTCTTTTTCTGCAATGCTATTTTTCTCTTTCTTTTTTCTTTTTTTTTTTTTTTTTTTTTTTTTTNAAATTAACAACAATTGCTTGATTTGACTGCTAAGATTTCCATTATGCTGACAGTGAATTGTTGGCTTGTCTTTTTTTTTGTATCTTATTTTGCACATTTGGAGTTTTCACTGTAGCAAATACACATCATATATTACATGGTCTGGGATAGGTTCTACCTGCCTGGATCATGTATTATATGTTATGAAGGAAGATAAAGTAAACTAAGATACATAATCATCTGTCTCAAAGTATGATGTAAACAATACATGTGCTACATGGTACTATATAGATTCTGCAAATAAAATGTGAAAAAAAAAAAATCCCATGTTAAAATATTCCCAGCTTACTACAGAAATCTGTTATGCAAACACAACCTTTCAAAGTGCCTCAGACATGTAATGTCAATATTCAGCTCTACTCCCCTTTTTTTTCAAAGAGTGACCTCATGCACACTAAGAACAGTTTCACTTTCCTCCCTACAACCTCATCTTTTATATACAACTTGATCCTTAGGCTTGTATGATACAAAATTGGTCACCAGAATATCACAATATTTAAAGAAAGTTCATTCATAGAATGGAGTTAGTCATCCTGTGGTATCCACAGTCCATAACTTTGTTTTATCTTCCCCGTTTGCTAATATCATTTAAGAACACTCGCATGCCTCTTACTTCCACAAACAGCTGTCATAGTTTTTGGAATATTCTGAAAGAAAGTATGCCAGATGGCAATCATAGCAGGTAACAGAGCTGCCAAACAATGTACGAAATGAAATAATTTTGCACTCTTCTTTTCCAGAGGGTCCCATTAAATATGGAAAAGAGTAGAAAAGGGATATAATAAATGGTGACATCAGTCTGGGTAAGAGTTGACTCTAGGATAAAATTTGAATAGTATATGTGCTGAATTGCACACCTCCACATGTACACACATACACCCACATTCCCACACACTGACACTTTGAATGTTATCAAGATGTATTCATATCACATCTAAGATGTACCCACTTTTTTTTTGTATATGCAAATGTGGGCAATACATAAAGGTACACTTTTTTAGAAATGTATACAGTCTTTTAAGCATGTTTTTAATCAGCTGTGAGTATTTTTCCTTTCTAAGTATCTCAAGGATAAGCTGCCTTAGAGGACATCACTCTTCTGACTATTTTATTAATGATTTGATTTTGTTTGTATTTTAAGGAAGTTTGAAAGGAGCATAGTACCTTAATCTCAGAGATGACTAATGGTTATGTTCCTTCTAAATTCTAGAGAATGGTTGCTGGACTTCCTCGATAGGGAAAGTCAGTATTGATTTTGTCAATTTGTATAGGAATAAAAATAGAGAAGACTTCTCTGATAGACCTAATATTGATGATGTTAGTGGTAACTCATTAAAGCAATTCCTCTGAAAGTTAAAAAATTGCTAGACCATAGTCATAACTTTTCTGTACCACCAGATTCCGGTCACGTAGCATGATATGATTTTCATTACCAATATGTACAGCTAACCCTTATGGAAATTACAGTGTGAAACAGATTTGTCATAGTTTAAAGATGGGAAGACAATAATGTTGTTTAATTTTGTAAGGTATTAGTTTGGACTGATTGTCTTTTAAAGCTCACAATGCACAGGATTATGGGGGAAAACTTTGCTGCTTTATGTAAGCAGTTTATTGCTTCATATAATCTCGGAAGAAACACACCAACAAAACAACAGAAACTGCAAACAATTTTTCTACTGAAGGTTCATGATACAGCAAGTAAGATGAAGTGAAATGGTGATGTCATCCAAGCTAGTAACAAATCAGACACACACTACTACTGTTACATACAGTTCTTCATAATTGCCTAGTAGGTCAAAAGATCCTTGAAAAGTCAGATCTGCCTGAAACAAATAGACAGTGAAAAGTGAGCAGGGAGAGCAAAAAATCCACAGTGATTCTGCAACAGGTATACACATAGTGACAGTCCAAAATTTCAGATTTTGTTCCTTAACTAGATGTTATTTTTTCTAGAGCTAAAGAATCATAGACTCACAGAGTCATAGAACTATCCTGAATTGGAAGCGACCCACAAGGATCATTGAGTCCTACCAACTGTTACCAGAGAGAAGAGATCATCATATCCCTCTACACTTCTCGTCATGACAAAGTTGTAGGCAGCAGTGAGTCCATCCCTTAGTCTCCCTTTCTCTGAGCTAAACAAACCGTGCATCCTCTTCACCTCCTGAGGATAAGTTATGCTCTCTGGTCCTTTCACCATCTTTATTGCTCTCCTAATGTCCTATTGTAATATCATTATGTCCTTCTTACATTGTGGAGCCCAAGATTGCATACAGTACTCAAGGTGAGGTTGCACCAATTCTGATTGTAGTGGGACAATCATTTCTTTTGACTGGTTAGCTATACTGTGCCTAATGCACTCTAGGATAAGGTTGACCCTTTTGGCCAGCAGGGCACATTGTTTAGCTTACCATCAAACAAAACCTCCAGGCCCTTATTTTCAGGCCTGCATTCCAGGCACTTATCCTTCAATCTGTATGTACAACTGAGATTAGCTGTCCAAGGTGCAGAATCTGACACAGAACACCAGGTGGGGTCTCGCTAGCGCAGAATAGAGGGGCAGGATCACCTCCCTTGACCTGCTGGCCCTGCTTCTTTGGATGCAGCCCAGGATGCAGTTGGCTTTCTGGGCTGTGAGGGCACACTGCTGGCTCATGCCCAGCTTGTCATCCACCAGCACCCCCAAGTCACTTTCGGAAGGGCTCTGCTCAATCCTTCCATCCCCCAGCTTGTATTGATGATTGTGGAGGTTGCCACGACACAGGTGCAAGACCTTGCCTTTGGTTTTGTTGAAGCTCATAATGTTAGCCTAGGCCCACTGCTCCAGCCTGTCTAGGTCTCTGTAGTGGTTTCTAGCATACTCGAATCTGCGAATGCTGAACGAGAAGGAATTAGGAAGTTGTGGGAGGGAAAACAGAGTTAGGGCATCTGACTTAAATTAACCTATGAGGTATTCCATGCCATATACATCACATCATGGCCCTCCCCCTGCCCTCAAAGGAAGGGGAGGGGGAGGTGGAATCCGCGGCTTGCGGAGGTGTTTCTGGTGCTCGGGGGTTGGGCTTACATGTGGGTGAGAAAATCACCTTCTTGTTTAAGTCCTTTTTTTTTACTCCAGATTACCCTTACATTCCTTTTGCATTTTTGTTATCTGTTGTTCCCCAGCTACTTTAGTAAACTAGTTGTTAACTTAACTCTCAAGTTCTACTTTCTTTTCTCTCACTTCCCTCCTCCATCCCACTGATACCAGCCGCTGGCAGTACCCTGGCAGCCCCAGGCTTTTCCGGCCTGGGGAAGGGGAGAGCATGCAACTATTGGGAGCTATCTGGGTTAAACCACAACAGTCTCTCTGGATGGCATCTGTCCCTCAGGCATATCGACTGCACCACACAGCTTGGTGTCATCCACAAACTTGCTGAGGGTGCACTTGATCCCACTGTCGATGTCATTGATGAAGATATTGAAGAGTATCTGTACTCCTTATATAATGAGTATCATCTACGAACTCAGTGTGCATTGAACACTTGTGTCACATCATTGAAAAATCATTGGAGAAAACTGTCCCAAAAGTAGAGCCCTAGACAACCTCACAGTCAACTGTCCACCAGCAAGTTACTGGACTTACTACAATTCTTTGAGCCTTTCAGCCAATTGTTCACGTTATGTACCTGTCTAGCTGTACAATGGACATTTTGTCTTGAAGATATTGTGTTTTTTTGTTTGTTTGTAAACTGTTGTTTGTTTGTTTTTAACTGTTTTTATTTCCTTTCTATCTGTGTAGATTATTTTCTGCTACTCCTGAATGACTGGTGAGAGGGAATAATCTTCAGCAATATAAGTCTTACTTATGACTGTTTTGTTTTCAGTGAGATAATTTAGGGGAAGGTAAAACCAATGTAGGTAAAACTGATACCTGCTGAAAAGCAGAAAATAAAAGGAAAAAACAGGTATAAAAGAGAAAGGAAATCTTGGTCCTGTACTACTTCGGAAAGTCTCTTTCCACTTAAGACAGGAAATTTCTGAGCAAGTTCTTTCTCTGGAAAATTTGAAGAGATATCATAAAATGGGTAAGATATGGAGACAAAAATTAATGTTAATGAACCTGATGCCATTAACCACAATTCATCTTTACAGAGATTATTATCTTGAATTTATTATATAAATTTCACATATAATTTCTATTGTTCAGACACAGTTTAACCAATATTATTTTTATCACTATCAATCTTATTTGGACTTTGGTGAGCTTTAAATATGTCAATACCCATTATTTTTTGAATTTTGTTATCCAGACATTCCAACTACTTCCATGTGTTTTCTCTAATTATTCTTCCATAATATTCAACAGCCACAGTAAGTAATGCCTCTTAATTTGAGGAAATGGCTCAATATAATATAACTTACTGTCTAAAACTAATATGCTAAAAATATTGTTGTCTTCTAGATTATCTACAAGATGGATGAGGAGACTTTCTATCAAAAAAAGCAATCTGCAATGAACAAATGGCCTGAACATCAAATTTGATTATCAGTGATACCCTTCAATATTTAAATACCATTGAAGTGTGCAGCAAAGAAAGGTCTTCCTATGAAAAGAATTATACACAAATAGTTAAATATTTAATAGATTATTCTGTTTTTCTGTACTAATAAATAAATAAATAAAATCCCTTTCCTTGCCTAACTAATCAAAAGTTAAAGTACTGAAAGTCTGTGACCAAAAAATGTTTTCAAAATTATTTCAAATTCTCCATTAAGTCAAATACCACTCTTTGATTTTTGGTTTCACTCAACTTTTGAACTGTGGAAACTGAAACTCAGAAGATTCAAGGTACATTTGTAGTAACCTAGAGACTAGAACAAGGAAATAAAGCTTTGCATCAGACTACAGCTTGTTAATTTCTACTCTGTTCTTTTTTATTTTGAACAAACCAACTGGGCTCATCTAAGACGTATTATAGAAACAATTATTTTGCTTGTTCACTCAGACAAAGTATTTAAAAGTTTAGTGAAGGAAAAGACTGAAAACAAAACTAAACATACAAAATTCATATTTTTAAAATACAGGTTTTAATTTCCATTTTTGGTAAAACATGTATTTTGAGTTAATTTTTCAATATTATATAGAGAAATCATTCAGTCCAATCTATTGCTCAAGCAGGATCAGCAAGTTTTTATGAGTCTTTATTCAGTCAAGTTAGGAATAATTCCAGGGATGGATATTACACAGCCTGTCTGGGCAATATTTTACAGGTCTACTTTTGCTGTAATCCTCCAAGAAGACTTTGTATCTTATCTATAACCACACATCAGGTAGCTGAAGTCAGCTGTTGGAACATTTGTCTTCTCCAGTCTAAACACACCAAGACAAAACTCAAATGGTTATGGGATTTTTTCATGCTAGGGGCTTCTACCAATTTAAGTAGACTAGGCAAGTGTTCTTTAATAAATGTTTAGGAACACCTGGCTGAAAAATGTGAGAAAACCTGTGAAAAGTATTCACATATGCCCTAAGACCTCTTTTGCTCCACCAGCAATGCAAAGGGACACATATGCAATTTAAATATTTTACGCTATCATTATAATGCAAACAAAGTCCCTTTGTAAAAGGTAATATTTTGTATTTTCATCTTAAATAGCTTACCTTAGGTCACTGAAGAAGCCAGTAGGTGTTCTAGAGAGAAATCAGTTTTACTTAGTTGGAAGACCATTCGGAATTATGAAGAACTACATGTTCTTGGTGACTATCTGTATCTTTGCATATTTATGGAGAATTTTGTGCAGAAGACTAGCACTAGTCTAAAATAATAATAATATAATAAAATCAATAACTACTGTAACTCTAACTTGGAGTAACTTGTAATGAATAAAAGCAGAAAAATACTACTTGTTGGCTTAGTGAATATTTTTGCAATCTTTTCACTTTTTCCCACTTGTCACTTATTATTGTCTTTAGAAAGACAATATTTTTACTAGAGAAATCTTATAGGTACAGATACTTAGCATGCTTGTAGCAGTAGTAATGCTATGTCATAGTTTTCCATAAGTATTCCATATCATGGCATCACGTAATAAACTGATAGAGTTAGGGGAGCTGCTGAGGGAGAGCTACAGCTCCCAAAATGCTCCTGTCCCTCCCACGTGGTTTTCAGGAGGAAGACACAGAAGACACAAGGACTACAACTCCCGAGATGCTCCTGTCCCTTCCCACGTTGTTTCCAGGTTCTGGGAGCTCTTCTGTTTTGCCTCCCATTGCCATGGTGGACTACAAGGTCAGGAAACTCTCCCTTTTCGTTATACATATATTTTCCATTTTGTCAGATTTATTGCTCTCAATTCCTTTCATATTGTATTATCTCACATTCCTTTACCATTTTAAGTAAAATACTTTCCTCTTATCTCAACTGAGTGCCTCTTCCTTTCTCACTCCTCTACCTGGCCTCTGTGAGGGAAGGGATGGGGGACAGGGCCAGGCACTGTCACAGGGCAGTATTTTATAAATCCACAACATTATAATATTAGAGGAAAGAGATTTTAAAAAAGAATAAACCATTTGTCTATAAAATCCCACCATGGAAGACTGTATACACTGATGGATTTCTTGAGGTTCAAAGAAGTTTTCTTCCTTTTTGCAGATGAGAGACAAGGAAATTTTCACACCAAACTGAAGATATTCTTCTATATATTTCTCCTAGTCCTAATCATTAAAAGAGGGTGATAGAGGAAAAAAAAAAAAAAAAAAAAAAAAAAGACATACATGGTTGGAAATAAGACTGTGACCACAAGCACTGCTGTTCTTCAGCTCAGNAAGACCAGGAACCTACTTGCACAACTGCAATTTAAAAGCTTCCACTTCTTTCTGTAGGCTTGATTATTTGTTAAAGACTTCACAGTGGCCACTATGTATTACATTTGAATGTAACTGATGAGGACTGATTGACACTGACTGCTACAAAATTAACATTTCCACAGAAGCCAACATCAATTACCATCTGTGATGGGATGCTCATCTAGGAGACTTTGAACAACATTGTAATATAAATCAAATCACTTTGTTTTACAGCAAAGCCTTGGTTTGGGCTGGAATAGAGTTAAATTTCTTCATAGTAGCTGGCATGGTGTCTTGTTTTCGATTTAGCATGAAAAAAAGCTTGTTAACACACTGATGTTTTAGTTGTTGCTGAGTGTTGCTTATGCTAAATCAAGAACTTTTCAGCTTCTCGTGGTGCCCTGCCAGTGAGAAGGCTAGGAGTGCACAAGAAGTTCGGAAGGAATAGAATCAGGACAATTGACTTAAATGGGCCAAAGGGATATCTCATATGACATGATGTCACGTTGAACAATAAAACTGGGGGAGTTGGCTCTGCGGTTGGTGGGGAGGGGATAAGTAGCTGTTGCTCAATGACTGGCTGGGCATTGGTGGATGGGTGGTGCGCAATTGTGTTGTGCATCACTAGCTTTTTATATTTCTACCATTTATCATTCTTATTAATATTATTTCCCCTTCTTTTTCTGTCCTATTAAACAGACTTTATCTCAACTTATGAGTTTTACCCTTTTCTTGATTCTCTCCCCAAATGCAATGGGGGCAGGGGAATGAGCATATGGCTGTGTGATGCCTAGCTGCCTGCTGAGTTAAACCACCACAAGCAAATACAAAGAAACAGCAGCAAATAAGCTTATGTAAAAAGGAAAGTAATGGGACTGCTGAAAACAAAATGCATCACTAGAAAGAAACAAACCATATGACTTTTTCCTTCATATTTTCTCCCTTATGTCTTGTGTTGTCAATGGCACTTGTAAATGACAACCATTTACGTTACCAAAAATGTCTTCCAGAAATATTTATGCAAGGAGTATGTTTTTTTTTCTCCAAAGAAACTGTGATTATATGCATTTTCTTATTATCTAAATCTCTCAAATTATGAATTTCTGTTAAGTCTGAGAAATTCATAAATCTTTAATGTGTTCAATACTCTCATGTTGTTGAAATATTACTATGTGAAAAGCAGATATTTTGTTGGTGGTTGGTTGGGTTGAGTTTTTTTGTTTGTTTGTTTGTTTGTTTAGCTTCTGTAACCTTCTATTATTCTAACCTGATGCTGTTCTGTAGGTCTTCAGTTAAGACTTGAGTATGTGGGCTTAGGTAAAGATCTGAGATGCTTTTTTCTTTTAAATACAGATTTGGGCCCCAGGCTGAAGAAGTGTTTCTACATGCTCTAATGTATTTCCAACCAGACATGAGTCTAAGGTACAAACAGTTGGCCCCAGTTCATTTTAGGCATATCCTAAACAGGAAAAATCAACCTGTTAATCAGTGCTGGGTAAAAGATAAAGGTTTTGGGAGAGGGGGAACAAAGAAAAAAAAATGTTTAATTTTCTTCTCAGTTAAATTTAATGTTTATTTTCTTCCTTATATTATTTTTCATTTTACTTTTGAAAAACAGCTGAATGCACAGTATCTGTTTAAGTGTAAAATACCTGCAGTAGTCAAGGTCAAAAAGTTGGATCTATACTAGTTACAGTAAAGAATAACTGAAGTGGTTAAAGCAGAAAATAGGAACTGGAGTACTGACAGTTTGAAGAGAAAGGCTGGAATTTTCCTGGGATAGCAAAGCTCATATTTTTGCAACATCGCTTACTCTATATCATACACATTTTTGTCTGAACTGTGGCCAAGACAATGGCTTTGTATCTTACCCACCATTTAAAATGTTAGGATAATATTAGCTAGCATGTCTACCAGGATGGGATGCTTTTCAGTTAGACATAAATAAACCCAGTTTATGTTGAGTTTCCTGACTTATTTTCAATTTTTTTTTCAGCCAAATATAAAAGTAAGACCATGTTGGGCTAATACTAAAATACGAGTTTTTATTTATTCTATTTTCCATCCTTCCAGCCAGAAATTATGTGCTCTCTCTCCTGTTCAGCAGCTGTAGCCTGTAGGAGTGTATTCATGACATAAATGTCTATAAAACTGTGCATAAAATGTTTCCCTCAACTTTGATTACAAGTTGAAATAAGTCAGAATATTACTGATGTTGATAGTTTCTATTGTCAATGTTAAGTAGTTTAGGTGACACTGTATCATCCTGCTGTGCCGAACCCCAGAGATCACGAGATATGAAGGGAATACATTAATCACAGCAAAGTCTACATACCCAAAAAATTTCATAATCATACACAAGCACATATTCTTTCAGTTAGAGAAATACGGAC
>VXAV01003316.1:8088-21583 GCA_013399715.1 Alectura lathami
TTTTTTTTTTTTTTTTTTTTGTTTTTTTAATTTGCTGCATAGATATGTATTCAGGGACTGAAATTTCAATGCTGCATGTTTTTAACTTCTCAGATATTAGAGACATAAGGCTGTCACCTGGAGGTATTAAAGGTTTGCTGTTCTTCAAGAAGCAAAATCATTTACAAGGAAGGAAAGCATATTTGCTCAATCTGAATGATTTTGTGATAGGCCTTTAAAATAAAATCCTTAAATGCTAGGCTTCCCAGTGCAATTTTGAAGCACTGGAATTGGAATCAAATGTTAGGAATTTTGTGATGGCACTCAAATGGTGTCTTTCCTGAACTATAAGACAGGAAAAAAAAAGGTTTTGTATTGCAGCAGAACTGTTAGTTTCTGGCAGTATGGTCCTGTCACTGGCTTTTGGAGAAGGCAGAAGAAACTGACGTAGTACCACATTCAGCAGCAGGTGTATAAACATGCCTGCTGCAGCATTTCTAGCTTGCTTTGCCAACAGTAGGAGAAAAAGAAGTGGGTGAATATATAGCATCTTCTAGCTTCCAAACTTCACCAGCAAAAAACATTGCATCTAGTGTACGTGTGGCAACTGATGGCTACCCTTTGGGCATATATTACACTCGTGTCCTGTAACTTTGTTAGGTTTGATCATTAGCACATTTGTTAGGACCAGATTGTCTTCAAAATTTACTGATTAACTTAAAAATGGATTTAATTCAGAAATACAGGGGGAAAAAGTCTAACTTTGTGGACTTTAAGGCAGGAATGGAGTTAGATAATCTTTCCCTTCCTTTGCTTTTTTTTTTTTTCTTTTTTTCCCTTTTTGTGAATTTAAAGGTGCATATGCTCAAGTACTCTAATAAATATGCTCTATTTCTCTCCTCTTTTGTTGCCTTTACTGCAGCTAGATGATTCTGGTAAAATTCCTAACCTTCACAAAATAAACTAAGAAACAATTGCAATATGCACAAGTATATCTTTTTCTTGAGTTGTGTTACCTTTTGTATCAATTAAAAGTGCTTTTTTTTTTTTTTTTTCCCCTATTCGTGCTGCCTTTTGATTTGGTCAGAAGTTTTTCAGTTTAAAAAAAAAAATACCAAGAGACCAACAGCTGCAGATAGTGGTGTGGAACTGAGGTGTAACTGTCACACTGAACTTAGATGGATTGCACTTCAGCATTTCCCTAATTCTGATCCCTTAGAGTACAGGCGCTGTACTGCATGTCTGGAGAGGAAGCCGAGGAGCAGTGAGGCCCTACTTTAATCCCAGACTTGCTGCAGCCTTCAGAAGGGCAGAAGGCTTCTCCTTCCTTATGCACCCATGGTTTCAGACAAGGGGACTATGACACTGGTTCTCTCTGTGCCTCTGCCCCTTGACCTGGTTTCTCAGCTGCTGTCCTTAGAAATAGAGGAGATCAGTGTTGGCCCCTTCCTTTCTGAGTAATCGTGCATTTCCAGTGTGATATTTGATTTTCTCCTTTGGCAGAGCAAATATATGCTGCCCTTTACGGTATGCTTGTACTTCTGAAGAATAAACAAACCCTAAGAACAACAACAGGTTTCTTAAAAATATGACCTTACCATGTTGAACAAGAACTTCTCTCCGATGCAAATGGAATTGGTAAACTATTTTTTAATGTGCAAAAACCTGTGGTAAGTTATTAATGTGGTGGTGGCTTTTTGTTACAGGTTAAAATACCAAGCAGCTTGCAAAACATTGCAGTCAAATGTCTATGTTACAAAACAATATTTTCGGTAATAAACCTTGGCAGGAGACCAGTTGGATTTTGTGCATCTTAACATAGAAATCACAGGACAAAACTGGTATTTTCTTTGTTGAGATGTTTCCATTTTGGTCAAAAAACAAACAAACAAACAAACAAACAAACAAACAAAAAAACAGAAAAAGGCAAACTCCAAGTCTGATGATGGATGTTTATGTCATGGGGTACATGCCTATTTTTTTCCTGCTCTTATTTTTATAAGGATAGAAATAGCCTTAAAGTAAAATATCATCTTTGGCCTGGACTGAATTATTAAACCTTAACACCATATATGTTTGAACAATAAAAGGAAATAAAGTTTAACAGCAACTGTCTGGTTTTTCATAGAGAGCTGCAACATCAGTTATAGTTGGTAGCATTGAATTCAGTCTGAATTAGGTTGCCCAAGTGTTGATTTATTACTAACTTGTCCGAAGTGTAACATGTAGTATAATCAATATCTTTCACAAAGCTATGTGACTAGTTTCAGTTTTATGTCTCTCTTGATTCTGAAATTCAAGTGAAATGGAACATGGCATGCATTTTAATATATTGTTTGTTTATATATGCTAGATAAATATTGCATAGTTCTTTGAAACAGAAAAATGTATTAAGCGGGTACTTTGTCACAACAAAGCAGTTAAACTACACATGTACATTTTCTTTGGCTGCAGCTTTATGAACGCATCAGTTAGATTCAATATATTTGATTGAAGAACTGCCCCCCAAATTAGTTTTTTTTTTCTTTTTCAAAATTGGAACAGTAGATCTTTCATTTTCCAGAAACTTGCATTCTTATGTATTTTTCCCTTCTCAAGGGAAAGTGTGGTAAACCAACACTGAAAAATGTTCCTGTGTGAGGACCTGGTTGACTATGGGGTCAGATAGATGGAGAAGTCTGCTGAAATGCAGATGTCTTCATGTTTCTGCTCCTAAAGCTAGAGAGCATTTCAGTTTGAACATATGTATTTTTTTGCTTGCTCTCAAAAAGGAGTGGTAGTATCAGTACAGGCAATAAGGTTAATTTCTTTTTCTGTGATCTGCAAAACATCAGTGTAATCCAGGCACAGATACTTTTAATAACTAGACAGAGGGTTTTAATGTTACTTGAAAGTGAAGTCATGGGGAAGGCAAGTAATTTTCTTCTCTAGTTTAATTAGATTGTTAATTAAATTGGGAAAACTGGCTTGTCCGTTTTAAAATCCATGCTGATTTTGCTACAGTAGGCTGACTGTAGCGTTAAAACTGGTTCTGCAAGAGCTGTGCATGGCCAAGACCTCAAAGCAGTTTCCTTGCTACAGTACGCAGCAAATACACGCTCTGTGGAAACCACATTGGTTGCTTAATTTACCAGACATTGTTTGGCTAACACATTTCAAATCCTTGTACTTTCACAATAATCTTTTCTGATAAATTTCAGAAAAATGCTTTGGGCTGGGATAAAGTGGAGGCAAAGCACAACACATGAACAATCTTATAATTGTGCTGATTCGCAGATATTTTTTCAGTGGCATTTCCAAAATAGCTCATTTCTGCTGTCACCGCCCTGCTTCTGGTTTGTTCCTGAGTTTCTGCTTCCCTCTACCTTTTGGCAGGGAAGGCGTTTGTGGGGTTTTGAGGTGAGTAGCAGTGGAGAATAGATCTAACTGAAAAATAGCTCCCATTTTTTCCCTCTTACTTTCTCAGCAATATCGGTTGGCTGGCACAGTGCACATGGAAGGCTATAGCGCCATGTGTTGCTGTAGGTCATGGCTGCTTGTGCAGGAAAAAACAGAGCTAAGTCCAGATACGTGACCACAGTGCAGTGATTTGGGTAAGCCCTGGAAGCAGCGTGCTTGCTGCCTTGCCATATTCCCTCCTCTTTGCCTGGCTCCTCTTTGGCTTTTCCCAAATGGGTGGGTGGGAGGGGTCAGCATTGTGTAGCTGGAGATGGAGGCCTCTCCCGCCTGTAGCCAGCAGGTCAGGGCTGCTCTGCCTTGGGTGCTGTGACCATGCTTACTGAAGCAGGGCTGCAGCAGAACAACCTGGAACTTGTAATATGACACTTCCTTCAGTAAACCCTCCCTATTGATTAGCACTGAAACAAAAGCCTTTCGTTGCATTTAGCATTTGAGAGGTGATATTCTCAGGGTGGTTGGTCAAAAAGCTTATGCCAGAGCTGTTCAGAGACTGTGCTGTCCAAGTTTGTTTTAGGCAGGTGTCTGGACTTCATGTTTGGGAAGGGAATTTTCCAAACCAGTTTAAAAAAAAACAAAACAGTAAGTCTTTTTCTCAGAAATCTTCAGGGTGATAAGTTGCAGGAAAGGCTCCATGTGTGTGTGCTGGCAGAGCACATGCTGCTCCGCCTTGTCAGCTCAGCCTCAAGCCCCGCAGCAGCCCTTGGGCTCACTGACCCTTCTGACTTGTACTACCAGCACGGCCTGGAGAAGGCAAAGCCATCAGCCATGGCAGGAGGCACTCGGTCACAGAGGTCTCTGCCCACCTCAGACACTCTGAGTTCATCTTTCTCCAGCTCCTGCTCCAGAAGGGACACCCAGAGCAGGGTGCCTAGGCCCACATGCAGGAGGCTTGCGCAGATCTCCAGGGAGGAGACTCCACAGCCTCTGGGCAACCTGCACCGGTGCTTTGTCACCCACACAGCACAGCAGTGCTGCCTGGTGTTCAGAGGGAGCCTCCTGTGGTCCAGTTTGTGTCCAGTGCCTCTTGTTCTGGCATGGGTACCATTGCAAAAAGCCTGTCTCCATGCTGTCTGCACCCTCCTTTCAGGTTTTATTTATAGACATTGATGACATCCCTCTGAGCCTCTGCTTCTCCACTCTGAACCTCAGCCTTTCCACATAGGAGAGATGCTCCAGTGTCTTCATCATCTTTATGGCCATTTGTTGGTGGTCTTATGGCTGCACTGGGACATGTGCAGAGAAGCTGGCATGAGATACAGCTCAGCATTTAAATATTGAAAAGGCTGTGAGAAGGGAGGGTTATTAGCAGGGATTATTGGTGGCTGCACTACTAACAACCAGAAGGTAAAGGCAGGGAGGATGATGGAAAGTTGTCAAGTCAGCTGCAGCTACTCAAAGTACGGACATCAGTAATGAGCAGCAAATCCTACCTGAGGCATTGTTTAGTACCTAGTTAAATTGCCCTTGGAGCACTGATAGCTACAATGAGTGCATGCAGGAGTATTTCTGGAGTACACTTCAAGTTTATTTTTTGCAATAATAGTTGGTGATGAGATGTTTGTTTTCAGAAAATATATTTCAAAAATGAGAATAAGATCTGCTGTCTGAAGTGTAGTTAATGTGTTTATTTTGGTTTTGTCTAAAATATGAATTCAGTATTAATGTTATTTAAAAAATAAATAAAATCAAGCACAGTTTTCATGAAAATGGAAAAACGTCAATTTCAAACCATATAAATTGAGAAGTTTAGTAACTTAAACATTTTTTGTTAAATCTCATGTATTCTAGAGGGGCAATGCTTAATGTGTAGGAGAGTCACATAGAGAAAGTGTGTACCTGCACATGGAACTTGTCTGTATAAAAGCCTGAAGCTAAAATTATTTTATTTTCTGGCACTTCTCATAGGAGTTAAATAAAGCAAAAGCTGAACATCTGAAAAATAATGCAAGAAAAATTACCAGGCATTAAAGCTGGACTTCCACTGATATCTCTTATAGTTTAAAATCATAGTAGCTCATTAAAGGAAATAACACAGTTTGTATTTAAGTTAAAGTATGGCTTCACTTGACTGCTTTGCTTTTATTATTTCAATTACTGTAATTTTAAATGTGGTATATTTTCATTGTGTACAAAAGAGCCTTATAGGAGTTCTTAATTGCTTTTCTAAATTCTTTGGCTTCATATAAATATTGTGATTCTAGTTTATATATAATTTTTTTTAAAATGTTATTTAATGTTGAGGTTTTCTGCAGGTGTTTCCTCTCTTAGTTTCACAGTGATGGTATTTAAGATGAAGTGTACAATTCAGCCCAGCAGAAGTTGTTTTTACCTTTGCTCCCATATACTTACAATTGAAGCTGACTACTTACAGAATGGGAATAAAGTTGCAAAAGTGATACAGATTTCTTGCAGAAAGATGCTATGTATGCAGGAAGAGAAGGTTTGTAGGTTTATTTTTTGGCACAATATTTTCAAATAAATCATGAAGAAAAAGTGCTTAGTGAGTCTCTAGTGAGGATGATATTCTGGAATAACATCTTTCAGGAAAGGGTTGATTTTCTCCAGAGAGAATTTTCTCTCATCCTGTATAAAATAAGACTGAGATCTGCATGTCTTATTAGTAAACCCATATGTGGTTACTAGTTGGCTTTAACATGTTTTTGCTGATTGTTGTTTCTTTTGCTAGCTAATGTACGTAAGCTTTGATTTCCTTTGAATTAGGAAGGTGCATCAAGTGGCTGCTGTTTAATCCAAGTTCCCACATAGCAGTGGGAGTTGTGTTTCCTATTCTCTTACTCCAGTGGCAGGTAGCAGTAATTAAAGGCAACTTTAAGGACAGTGTTTTAGCTTCTCTTCCAAGCTTTCTTTCTCAAGCCAATTAAAATGAAAAATACCCCTGCATCTTCACATCTTGATGGTGAGTTACTGTGGTATCTCTTCTCTGCTGGCCTTGGTGGTAGGTAGCTTTGTGTGCAGTGTAAGACACCTCTTCTGCAAATTACACAGGGTTCAAATTTCTGTCAGCCACATTCTGCCTTGTTTTCCTCTGTATCTTTTACCTAATTTGCAGATTCCTCACTTGTACAAAGGTTCAAGGATTTTAATACTACAAATGAATCTTCACTATTTTTCTCAGCTGAATAATTTCTTGCTTCAGACTTGTTTTCTTCCCTGCAAACGAGCTGTTGGTGTTGTGCTGGTTTAGGCTGTTTTCTAAGAATGATTGATATTGAGCCAATACTCTGCAGCTAGTATAGCCCAAGGAGAACAATAGCCTTGAAAACAAGTAGCAACAACTCTGTCTGAACATCAGTTGCTCTGTCTCTGATAGTTCCCTGCAGCATCCCAGGATCTACATTTCCCAAAGTGAACTGTGAACTGTTTTTAAGAAGTGATTAAGAGAAGTTTTTAAAAGCTAATTGAGAGCCGATTTAGATGTTCTGTACACTGTTACTCTTTAGTCATGTCTTGCAGGCATATATACATCCCTGAACTCAGCCTGCTACAGCATTTGGTAATGTAGATTCCATATCTAATGCACCACTGCAGCAGCTCTCGGTTGTCAGTGTTGCAGAGAAAAGAGGGATAAGGTCTGTTGTATGAGCAGAGTGCTATGAAGTTAACGATGGTGTTAAAAGTGGTCCATCAGTACCTTCCCAGTGAAATCAAACCTGGCAACTTAAGTACATAAACCCAGGACAGGAATAAAATACAGTACACTGTGGCCCCTGAGAGACAACTGCATTTGTATGGTGGGGATGCATGTTCAACAAGTCCCTGAAGTCCCCTGTGCTGTGTTCAATGTCTGTTACTGTACTTCAGAACACTGTCAACAGTTCAGATTTGCTTAGCCTCACAGTGGAGGTGGACACATGGTCCTTGCTACACATCTCAGTCCACCAAAGGACTCAGAACACGCGGTCCCTGCTACACATCTGAGTCTACTGGAGGGCTCAAATACAGATGTGCTGAGCTCAATGCACAGCTGGAGGATAAACAGATTATTCATAGTACTTAAGCAACCTCCTGCATGCTGAGGATTTTTAGCAGATATATTTTTAATTTAGCATACGTTTTCATACAGTAAACAATGAGAATTACTGAAACAATTTACTTGAAAATTACAAAATAAGCATATGATTGGTTGCTTTATGGGGATGGAGCCCATGGAACAAACTTAATGCTGCCATATGTAATGTCAGTTGGCAGCTGTGAGACCTAGCATGTTTGGGCGTCTTCAGTGGTTAATTCTAATTCAAAATTTCAGGGTTTAGGGGGGAGATACTTGTTTATATTAATCTACTTCTGTGATTTCACCATTTCATAGCAGTGATGAATTTGGTTCACGCTTAGCAGCTATATGCTTAAAAGCACTATGTACTCAGGTATTCTTGTGTGCTCTTTGAACATGCACGTGGTAAAAATAGTTAGCCTTCTGGACTACACAGGATTTTTCTGAACTTTCAGTCAGGGCACTGTTGACTTGCTGTTATGACCTAGAGGCTTGCTTCTGCTTGGAATGAATTTACCCCATCTGTGTCCTGTGTGTTGTGTTTTTTCCTTTGCAACTTGCTGAACAGCAGTTTCAGGAGAAAACTGAAAAATTCTTACAAGACTGCAATTGACATCTTTCATGTTCATCACCTAGAAGAAAAAAGATCATTACTCCAAGTGTGTAGTTACAAGTAGTATCCAATCATGTCACCTCAGTTCAGATTATTTTCACTTATTCAAGAGGCCAAGGCAGGAAGGATTTGGGATGACAGTAGTGCTAATCTGAACTCATCTGAGCTGCAAGAGTTTCTCAGTTTGTCTGCCAAGGAGGCAGCTGAATTATAGTGAAAAAGCAATTACTTTTCTCAAGATAAAATAACCTTTTGAGACAGATGTGATTTTTTTTCAATATGTTTAAGCTAGCTTCCCAAATCAATATGAAACAGAACAGTGAAGAGGTTCTATTATGGCTATGCATGTCTGTCCACATAGCTACACTTGTTAGACGTGTAATTCCTTCTCTCTCTGGTTTGTGAAGGGCAAGGTCGTACTGGCAAATTTTGCACTGTGTAGCTAGTGGTGAGTACATCAGTAGATCCTGTTATTTTGAATGATGTGGATTGATTTATATTTAGTTATTCAAAAGCACCAACTATTGAATAGTTCTTAATTCTGAGCATTCTTATTTCCAAATACCATACTTCTGTGCACTTTTAACTACTGGTTCAGTAGGAATGCCTCACCTTAGACTTGTTCGTAAACAGCTGTCCTGAGTAACTGCGTGTAGACAAGACTGTAATCTTTCCTGATGAGTATAAATACATATTTATCTGACTAGCTGAAGCTCTTAACAGATGGCAGATGGAAGTAAAACCGTACTGTGTGTACTGCTCCTTTTTACTACATTCTTCTCTCCTCTCTTTGGGGAAACCAGAGAGAATTATCATGTGTGCTTGAAAAGTGGATGTAACTGCTCTGCCAATGAGCTTTCAAACAATGCGCTTCCAACAAAAGTGTTTTAATGTTCTCATGCCTTTGCAGAGTTGGAAGGTGTTAAATAACAGTTCTGAGAAAAACATTATGGTAACTCCTTGTCATCTATTAGAGCAGAACAGAGATATTTGCAAGACACATTGTCAATCAGGTTGTGAAGAGAATTTTTTTGGTCTGTTTGAGAAGTACTTAGTTCTGCTGGTGTTATGGGGATGTTGAGATAATACTTAGCATGCTACACAGAACTGCTTTTTAAACATTTTTGGGAGACTTAGGGAATCTTGAACCCCTAATTATTTTTATAAGAAGATGAAGAAAAACCTTCTCTTGAAGCATATTAAGTGTTTTAATTTGTCCTCGGTCACTCTGCCTAAACAGTCATTTTTCCATACCCTGCACCAACTGCATGAAATAGTCTACAATTTTGACACTTAAAAAAAATATGTATTCATCACAGCTAAGATTTGAATTTTGAAGTTAACACCATTCGTCATTTGAAAGGTTTTTAAGTTTTTCTTTTTTAAATAGGAAACTTTTGAGAGGGATTGAGGGTGACAGTAACTTGAAAAGTAAAAAAACATCTGATACTTATTGTCATTTCCTGAAGTTAATGTGAGCTGTCGTTACTCTTCACAACTTGCGTAGGATTAGGTATCAGAAGTGAATTTTGGGAACCCTGTGGTTTCTATGAAGATTTTATTTTTTCTATTTCATTTGGGATTTGTTTGCTTTTTCTGAAGTGTTTCAGAGTTATGTCACATTCTTCTGTCCACATGATAGCTCTTGTTTTTTTCTTTTCTTTTTTTTTTTTTTTTTTCATTTGAAGTTAGGGTTAACAGCGTGTTTAGTATACAGGATTGGATAGAGATGGCAGGAATGGTTTGGTGATTTCTTTACTTCTTGCCTGGATTAGGGAACATCTTCATAGAAGTAACACTTTTTTACCATGAGAAGACTTCAGTCACTCACTTGCATCATATAAAGAGCAGGAAACCTTGTGGGTAGGGTTTACAGGAGGAGAACATCAGTCAGAAGGAGTAGGAGCACTGTTGGGGCACGGTGGTGCAAAGAAGCAGCCAAGCCTACCTACCGATGGCTCTGTGTGGGTTTGTGGATGTGGGACTTCACCACCACCCCAGGGTGGGTCCAGCAAGAGCTCCTCAGCCCTAGGCAGCTGTTTCACGGGGAGAGCCCTAGCTGGTCACAGGAAAGCATGAAGTTACTTCATTTGTGATTCTAATTTTATTGTTGCCCTGAAAAGGTGGCCTTGTTTCAATTCTCTTTTATTTAGCATAGTTGTTTCCTTCACGTGTAGACGTATTCTGCGTGAGCATTGAAGGAACGCAGGACTGGAGGAAAGTCAAGGGCAATTTATGCCACCCCACTACCCCTTCCCCCTTTGTACAGAACCTCTGCTCACTCTACTCGCTTTGGCACTCGTCCGAGCAGCCGTCTGGTTTAACTTATTAGCCTGGCAAAAAGTACTGAAGCTTGCAATCCAAGTTGATAGAGCAGGGATGCTCTGGCTTCTGGAAGGATCTGATGAGCTTTGATGTTGGCAGAAGACAGGACATGGGCTGCACGGGCAGAATCACTCAGCTTGAGAGGGAAACCTGCCCTTGCTGATGGGAAAGTGTTAGTAGGGTCACATGCTTGTTAAGCTGTTGCCAAAGCCATTCAAGTTTCAGGAAAGTCATTTGTCTTTTGAAGTTTGTGTGTTATAACTCATTAGCCCATTTAAAGCATTTATTTTTACCCATCTGCAAATCTTGAATGTTTTTTGTAAGATCAAAAGCTGAAAATTAGAAATTGGTGCAATACTCAGACTTGTTAGAAAACAGATATATAAAGGATCTGAAAATACCCCTGTGAATAGCACCTGTGTTCTCCAGTATTCCTTCACAGTGAGTTTGGAACTGGTACAGATCTGGTCTTGGGGTTCTGAAAGACTGCTACATGCTATTTCATGGTCTTACATACTAAAAACAGAGCACTCTCTGTTAATTTGGGTGTGCAGTGTCACAAAGATCCCTTTAAGCAATCAATGCAAATCATTGTTCGTCTCTGAGCATTCACTTTAAGAACCTCACCCACTGCTTAAATGGGCTTCACAGTGCAGTTTGACTGGTTACTCTCAAAAAACCTCACAAAAGCCATTTAGATCTGCTGTGTCAAAGTACACCAAATTGTATATCTTGGTCTGGAAAAATAATTTTTGCCATGTGTAATATCATTGTTTCTAAACGTAGTCTTCAGTTCCCACTTTTTTAAGGCTTTGACACTCAAATTGTTATCGTTCAGAGTTACTATTACTGTCTTTAACTACCCTAATAGTAACAACTCCTATCTAAAGAATTATTTTTTAAAAGCCTGAAAACCTTAAAAAGCACTTAGAAAAGCACTCATCGAGTAGTAAAGATGGGAAAGCTGATAATGGAATAAACTACAATTAAAAGCTTTTTAAATAAGTTCTCAGAAGACAGTTTTAAGTGTGTTTTTCATATTAGAAGTGAAGAGAGACAACTCCTGATACGAAGACAATTTGTTAAATATGGGGAAATTGCATTTCTAGTCTTTGAAAAATAGTGAAGGATTGAAAAGTGGAATTTCGTGTTAGATGGCTGTTTTGTCTTATACTAGATGAGATGTCAAGTCCATAATTTTACTTTAAGCTTTACTTGCGATTCAAAGAATATTAGACAATGCAGCAACTGAAAAGCACCTTCTCTTGGGACCTGTCAGAGATGTTAATTATTATCAGCTACAGTATCTAGTGACCTTTTAGCATTGTGGCCTGTTACAATACCTTTGCCAATGCACTGCAGCTTTTATTTGGCTTCCAACCATATTAATTACAATCATCTTGTCATAGCAACCATGTCTTAAAATGTTTGGTTGCTAAGAGTTTGTAAAAAGGAAGATAAAGTATACTTAATTGGAGACTTTTTTTTGTAGTTGTTAAAATGAAGGTAAAGTACAGTTAATTGGGGATTTTTTTTAATTAGTGTGACTTTACATGAGAGTTTATTTCCTCTGAGTCTTCTGTCATGTTCAGAATCTTTTTTTCTGCTGAATCTGTAGGTTCATTTCTACTTTTTGTTTCCTTTATTAAAAGTTCTATTAAAGGGTAAGAAATGCAGAAGATGAAAGCATACTCAAGAAATATTCTGGTAATATTCTCTCTCTCTCTCCTTATGGAGGTAACAGAAGAATCTTTTGCTTCTAAACAAATAACTCAGTGAAGTGCTGTAACTAACTGCAGGAGTTTTCACTTGCAGGGTAGTCTCAGGCATTCAAAAAATTCAGTCAGCCCTCTAAAAATGTTAAAATTATAACTTTCAGAGAAGCCCCCTTAAAACGCAAAACATGGTGAAGCTAATGAGGGTTACTATCATTCTAGGACTCTGTACTTCCGCCCTGGCCAGGATGGTTATTGTTAATAGGATATACTAAGCAGTAAAACTGTGGGGTAATCATTGAAGTGCAGTGTGGAGAGTATAGATTTATGTCTATGAATGACTACTGTTTGGGGTAACTAGTTAGGAAACCTACTATAGAGAAGCTTCTGTGTAGCAGAGGAAAGGTTAGGATTATGTCAACAGCTATTCTACAGGAGCAATCCTGTGGCATTTCAGCTCATCAGTCTTCTAGGAGTGAGTCCTTTCTGCAACCAGCAGAAGAATGAACATGCATTGAAAGGAAGAACTATTTTTCAGTTCCTCCTAAAGCTGTCACAGGTAACATGTTATAACCCTTTTGTGTAAGAGAGGTCAAGAATAAAAGTGAGATGACCAAGAATATACCAGCACCACTAAATGTGAGAACTTTGTGATTGTGAGACCAGAGTGTACAAAAATGGAGCATATTGAAGTCTTCATCCACTTCATAGACAGATTTTATTCCTGATAGGACTTTGAGCTCCTTGAAAAGAATCATGTGAGGAAATCTGTAAAAGATGGTTCAGTTTATATTTCTGAGGATTTAATATGAAAAAAGTTTTGACTGAAAGTTGTTTGCCAAGACTTAAAGTTGCTTATGGAATGTGAAAATAAAAAAGACAACTCCCAGATGTGTTGCAAAATTATGGATAGGAATAGGATAGGAACAAATTACAGATAGGAATAAAATCTGTGGTTGTAGGTTGGGAAGATGAGAGAAAAAGTTCTCTTGGGATTTTGAAAGGATCTGCTCCAGAAGCTCTGCAGTTCAGCATCTTCACAAATTAATTAGAAAAGAGTCTTTAAGCTTTTTCAGATAATTCAGATATTTTTTTTTGGATAGTTGAAACTAAAATTGTCTATGAAGAGTTGTAAAAGAGCCTCTTCCAGAAGGACAGGAATAAGCTAGCTAAATTAAATGACAGGAATACTACGGAATAACCGATGGGTGTGTGGGAGAGTTCTAAATGGTAATTTGTATCTTCTGATGATCACAGATGATGACAAATAAGCTGCTGCCATGGGGAAATAGATATTGGAGTCTTTGTGGATAGTTCTGTGAAATCTCATTGTTCAAAAAGGTAATAATAATAATAATAAAAAAGTAAAAAAAAAAAAAAAATGAAAGAAAG
>VXAV01003316.1:29500-42149 GCA_013399715.1 Alectura lathami
TGATTGCAAGAATAGAGCTGACACACTCCACTGAGAGAAGATAATTGTTGGTACAGTATAAACAGCTCAGGAGATAAGATCTGTTTGGGATCTCTGGGGTCCAAATAGCTGGGGAATGTAACCAGAAGTCTATGAAACCTTGGGCCGAGGGTTGGGTGACAAGGTTTGCATGTCTGGTCTCGTGTTTGCAGCTATAAGGAGTGAGGGCCTGAAACACATGGCTGAAGGACTGAAAGCAAAGACAAATCCTGTTTATCAAATTGTTCTTTCAGGAGGTCTTCGCTCTGAGATGCGAAGTTTTGTCCTTGCAGTCTGTTCCTCCTAAGTGAGAGTAGAAGTTGGCTTCCTTATGCACAATGTGAAATCCATGTGTGAGGATGAGTTCAATTTAGTCTTTGAAAGGAACAGAAATTAAAATGGGCAGAGTAACTTAGTGAAGTACTGCCAGCTGAGAAACTGTTAGAGAAAGTGTTAGAGAAGCAGCAGCAAACAGAAGCGCAGCTCTCCAATTTCTAAGTTAGTTAGAGACAGACTGTTAGAATCAGAAGAACATGAACAATGGAAATAACTGATGAAAATTGTGGCTGTTGTCCTGAAGCTCTCTAGATACTGGCTGCCATATCAGTAGATGTTTTAGAAGCTACATGAAACCTTGGACTATCTGAGGAGTGATCTAGGGGCAGTGTGTTTGTATTTTTTTTTTATTCTGTCCAAAATGGTGATTCCCATTTTCATTCATGATTTCATAAGACAAAGTAGATCAGTTGAAGTTTGGGACTAGTTCTAACTGCATCATACTTCGGTGACTTTGTTGCCCTGTGATGCCTCAATACTTGTGTTTACCAGTCTCACTGTTTACTTCATTCATACACCGGCCTTCTGCTTTCACCTATCTGCCTGAGCTGGAAAAAGCTTGCTTACTTCACCATTTTAGTTTTCTGCTTCAACAGTTTTTAGAAATATGTTTCAGTTTATGACTGTTTTAGTGCCTAATGGTGTCAGTACTGTAATGGTTGCTGCAGTTGTCTCATTGGCTTTTCTCAGCGGTATGGTCTGACTGATGGAGCATGTTGCTGTGATGAAGGCCTGGCAGCTATGGAGCTCCGCGCTCAGGACTACTTTGCCACTTTCTCCTCAGAGGATGTAGCAAATGGCTTTTCAGTCAGTGTGTACTGACAAAGAGCTAATATTTTCTGCACTTATTTCTGTGACACATATCAGAATGGTCCATTAGAGATAGGAAATTGAGAGAATGTTAGAATAAGCAAGCTGTGCTGCGGCTGTCCCGGTTGTATGCATCTCATGTAGGGTGCTCCATCTTCAGCTCTGATCCATCTCATAGCTACACTTAGAGGCAGGAAATAAGATTTGTTCCCACTTAAATCTTTTAGGAGTTTGTGCTGTTTTGTGTAGTTAATATCAAAACAGAAAAAGAACTTCTGAACTTCTTGACTTCATTGTTAAGAGGAAGAAGAGAATGCCAAAAAAAATAAAAAGGGAAGAATGAAACTGACAAAGCCCTAGTAAAACTCTTAAAGGATATATTAATATGAAGGGAGCATTGAAAGTTACTTTAAGGATTCCCATATTCATATTGGTAGGATATTGTGCAGATATACCTTGAATTAAGTGAGTATTTCTTTTGCGAAGTAGAAGAGCTCACTCAATACTCTAAGTCAGATGCAGTTATAAAAACATCAATAATCATTAACCTGGAGCAACAAGGAGGCATTGGTAGGAGAGCATAGAGTCACATGGAAGAGGTGAGGAGAAGAACTGGATCTAGTCTAACTGAGGGAGAAGAGAAATGAATCTCATATTGCGTGTAGATCAGTTGAGCAATTAAAGAAAGCATGATTTTGGCACTTCTTCAGAAAAGAGTTATACGCAATTTAGGTTACTTATTCCAAGTGCTCTGTTGCTGAATATATAAGAAAGTATCTGAAGTTGCTTACTACCTGAAAACAGCATCCAACAGTCTAATAGGTTATCAACATTAATTAGATTAATTAATAATTAATTGTTATTAACATTAATAAGTGTTATCAAGGATACAACACCCTGTTTGTTGTGTGTGATCAGTATTGTGTCCAGATTTAAAGTATGTATTTTCCTGTGTACACGTGTATGTATGGATCACTTACTAAATGCAGAAATGTTTTGCATTTTTGCTATCCAATAATCAAATGCAATGTTCTCTTCTTGTGTATAGATCTTGAGTGTGTGAATCTTCTGTGATTCAATGAGAGTGCACCCACTCCAACTATTTGTGAAGAAAGGCAGCTTGAATTTGACTTCTCTTTTAATTGCTGATGGCACAGTAATTTAATCACTTAGAATGCCTTACGATAATGAAAGATGAACCTTGAGAACAGAGATTGTAAAATGTGTTTATTTTGGGATAAAGTTGATCTCCAGAAGGTTGCTAGTAAGGACATCCTCATCTCTTATCTGCTCCTTGTAGATAAAAATTGTAGTTTTTTGAGGTGAAAGGTTTGTATTCATATATGCAATCTTCTTCTGACATTCAATAATCCCATTCCATTAGGAAAAGATTTCATAGAAATGTTAAAAATATGTATCGCAAATCAAAAGAAACTACAGTAGTTTTGTTCTCTTACTTAAAAAAAATTTAGCTTCTTGAAGAATCATAATTACTTGGTGCTTCATAGCTATTTTTCTGAACAATGATTTTAATTTTTTTTTTTTTAATTTTTATTTCCTTAAAATAAAGTTGATCCCTACTCCTAACTAAATCCAGTGGCTGTAAGTATGAATTCTGCTTGGTTATTTCCCTCTTTCAAGAGGTAATATTCATATTCTGGTTGTGAGGATTTTTCCCTCTTTTTTTTTTTTTTTTTCTTTCGATAGGGAAAAGGATGAATTCATGGGCAGTGCTAGAGATCATGAGCATTACTTATCTTAATAGACAAAATTCAATGAAATAGATTCTCTTATAGAGAAAGCAAAGAACGTCTGCTTTGTATTAGTCTTCAGCACATCAGAAAATTAAAATAGTTTTGTTTCAGAATGGAGAGACCCTTTCCTCTTGAATTTAGGATTTATCATTCGTATGGTTGATTTTTCATTTTAGTTGGTTTGCTCAAAGGCCAGTTGACTTAGATGTCTTTGCAGATTGATCAACAGAGAGAAGGCAGAAGGGAAAAGGTTTAATAAGATTTAAGTAGGTATATTCAAGGTAATGATTTTAAG
This sequence comes from Alectura lathami, assembly GCA_013399715.1. NCBI lineage: Eukaryota > Metazoa > Chordata > Aves > Galliformes > Megapodiidae > Alectura > Alectura lathami. The sequence continues at coordinate 32,714 of VXAV01003316.1, forward strand.
GGGGACAGGAGAGATTCTTTTGCCCCAAGTGTCTGTCTTGTTGATTGTTATCTTCCTGTGATGTGCCTGGATTGACTTGTCAGTATCTTCTCTGCTCTGATCCACTTTCATTTGTTCAGCTCCTTAATAGCATCTAGCTTTTCATACTCTTCCTCACAAACAGATAGTAGAAGGTGAATAACTATAACTTTCTGTTCTAAAGAAAGAAAGAAACTATAAAGATTCTGTATGTAATTCTCCTATTATTAGTGATATAATGTCTAAAAGGCCTAAAATTATTCCAGAATATGTCTGAAAAATCCATTCTAAGATAATACAACATAGAATCATAGAACCGTCCGAGTTGGAAGGGACCTTTAAAGGCCATCTAGTCCAACTCCCCTGCAGTACACCCAGACACCTACAGCCGGATCAGGTTGCCCAGAGCCCTGTCCAGCCTGACCTTGAAGGTCTCCAGGGACAGAGCATCCACCACCTCTCTGAGCAACCTGTTCCAGTGTTTCACCACCCTTATGGAAAAGAACTTTTCCCCTTACATCCAGTCTAAATCACCTCTCTCTCAGTTTGAAACCATTTCCTCATGTCCTATCACAACAGACCCTGCTAAAGAGTCTGTCCCCTTCTTTCTTGTAGCCCCTTTTAGATACTGAAAGGCCGCTATCAGGTCTGTCTGGAGCCTTCTCTTCTCCAGGCTGAACAGCCCCAACTCTCTCAGCCTGTCCTCACAGGGGAGGTGTTCCATCCCTTGGATCATTTTTGTGGCCCTCCTCTGGACGCGCTCCAACAGCTCCATGTCCCTCCTGTCCTGAGCACTCCCCATCTGGACGCAGCACTCCAGGTGGGGTCTCACCAGCGCAGAGCAGAGGGGCAGGATCACCTCCCTGGCCCTGCTGGCCACGCTTCTTTGGATGCAGCCCAGGATGTGGTTGGCTTTCTGGGCTGCGAGGGCACACTGCTGGCTCATGTCCAGCTTGTCATCCACCTGTACCCCCAAGTCCTTTTCAGCAGGGTTGTGTAAGCAACATTTCTGACTAATGTTCATCTTCTGGATTTCACAGATCTTCCTTGACAGATTCCACAGCCATTACTTTTGGTTTTTTATCATCTTTACCACCAATGTTTGATTTAAGACTACTTAAAAGAAAAAAGAAATATTTCACTATCATCTTCTCAAATAGAAGTTTCTGCTTTAACTAGTGAATCAGGAAATTAGTCCATCTTGTCTAGTTTCATTAAGCAAGGCATGTGATATTGCACATAACCAAGTGACAGTTTAAATTGTTGCAACTTTACTGGTCTAATATTTTCAGATATAAGGATATAATTTTCAGAGAAACTTGTTCCAATTGAATCTGAGCATCTGGAGGTCTGGCACACTTGGTTTACCTAAAGGCCTTTTCAAGGTCTTTCTCTTTTATTACATCAGTAGCCTTACTAAAGGTGAAATCGACAAAACTTGGTCCTAAGTATATAAATTTAAAATACCGTAGTGTATCCTGACTTTTAAAAGGGGTATTAGTTTATGTAGACAGAAATATAACTTGGTTTATGCTGTTTTGCTTCCAGGTTCTTATATTTTCAATGCAACATGCTCTAGAAAATCACCAGAGCAGGGTGCCCAGGCCCAAATCCAGCTATCTTTTGAAGATCTCCGAGGAGGAGACTCCACAGTCCCTCTGGGCAGCCTTCGCCAGTGTTCAGTTGCAACACAGCAGTGCTGTCTGGTGTTCAGAGGGAACGTCCTGTGTTGCAGTTTGTGCCAGTTGCCTCTTGTCCTGGTGCTGGGCATGAATGATGGAGCCTGGCTCCATCATCTTTGCGCTTTTCCCTTCAGGTATTTATCCACATTGATGATATACCTCCTGGGCCTTCTGTTTTCTAGTCTGAGCAGTGCCAACACTCTTAGACTGTTCTTAAATAAGAGATATTCCAGTCCCTTCATCATCTTCGGTGTCCTTTGCTAGGCTGTCTCTAGTATGTCCATATCTCTTGTACTGGGGAGTCCAAAACTGGACCCAGCACTCTAGATCTGTCCAGCACTGGTGAGGGCACAAGAGGTAAAAGATCACCTCTTGACCGGCTGGCAATGTTGCTCCTAATGCAGCCCCAGATACCTTTAGCCTTTTTTGCCGCAGAAACACGTTACTGGTTGATCTTCAACTTGGTGTCCACCAGATCTCCCAGGTCCTTTCCTAGAAGGCTGCTTTCTACAGTTGGTCTCCAGCAAGTATGATCATTCAAAGCCTCAGCACTTGTGGGTGCATCCCATGACTTGTATATGTCTTTTTTTTTTTTTTTTTTCCTTTCAAGTATTCCATCACCTGATCGTCTTCCACCAAGGACATTTATTCCTTGCTCCAGACTAGCCCTTTGTTCTCAGGGTCCTTGGATTTCTGAAGGCCAACCTTACTTGCAAAGACTGAGGCGAAGAAGGCATTCAGTTCCTCAGCCTTTTCCTGTCCCAAGACACCAGGGCTATTGACATCTTCATGAGCAGGCCTACATTTTCCCTTTTGCTACTTACGTACTTACAGAAGTCCTTGTCGCCCTGGACATCCTGTGCCAGATTCAGTTCAGCTTAGTGGATGTTGTGCAAGACTGAGAGCAAGAAAGCGCCAACATCATCCCCCCTGTCTTTAGGCATAAGCTGTTTGTACAGATGGCTGTCTTCTTTGTTTGTCCAGCATCCAGCAATGCAGAAATGTAGAGGATAAAATAAGACGATATACAGAATTAGGGGATGAAATGTTGCTATTGTATCTTGAAGTACGTTTTGGAGAGAACATCAGTATAATTTCTTATCCTGGGACTAGCACTGTTTGTGTTAGAATAGACTGGTGCTGATGGAATGAGAATGGAAATACAGTATTGTTTGATGTAGCCCGTCCATTGTTTTGAGTGAGTTACTGTTTTTTAATAATTTGTTTTCTTGATGCTATTTGATCTGTATTTTTAAATATGTGTTAAACTGTATCTACTAGATAGCCCTTCTTTTGTATTAGAATGTATTTCGGTGCTAACTGCCTTAATACCTGTTGTTGTTATTATATCCTCTGTTCCTAGTAAGGGATGTAGCATACTGTTGCCTCTTTGTGGTCTTTGCTTCCATCATAATGTCAGCAACTGTTGTAATTTAGGATGATTCTGCTTGCAATTGCTCTCTCTTCTCATGTCAGCAGAAACCTATGATCAGGCCTCTTCGGTTTTTAAAGTGTTTTATTTTTGAAGATCTGTCTCTGAAATAAGCTAGATACTATTTTTGTTCCACTCCTTCTGAAAAAGTCTTATGTTCTCCTTCACTCCACTATGAATGAACCCCTTGCAGGAATGACTTCATTCAAAAACATATCTTTTCAATGTGCATTTTTACCCTTTAATTTCTTTTTGTGAGGGACTCTTTTTAAAATATCCTGAACATGAACACCTTTGGAGAAAGAGAGGATGATAGCTGTAGTTGCAGTTCATTTGAGTTTTATTACAGAGAAGTGGGAAAGGAAAGGAGGCTATGTACCAATCAGCACCTTGATTGGTGATTGATGGAATAAGAAAGCAGTCCTGAACAATGTCTTTGTCTGGAGCAGGCAAGTGCACAGATATGGATTTGACGTTCTGCATAGGTGTTTTCATTTCTGTTTTGAAAGTAAGCTATTTTAGCTGTGTATTTGTTTTGCTGGTACAGACTGGAAAAAGTTGTTTCAGAAAGCAGTATATAGGATGCAGCACCCACCAATGAATTCTGTCTGCTGATTTCAGTCTGTCACATTGGCTTATTTTTTTTGCTATTCATCACAGAGCAACTCTAAGATGCTGTCATTTCAGTTTAATTGAATAGGGAAAACATCTCATGGTTTGGAAACTGGGAATTTTAACGATCTATATAATATTCATGCAGATATTACTTCAAGGCATAATAGTTCTGATTTCTGAGTGTATCAAAATGCATGTTTAATGTGGCTAGGGGTACATATGATTTGAGAAGGAGCATATTAATGGTGTCTGTATATATATGTGTATATATATGTGCATATACTTATATGTATTTACATATAAAAATAAACTATTTGATTTTGCCCCATATGATAGGGAATTACCAAGGGTCACTAAAGTGCATTAAAGGACTGACCTCTTCTCCAGTCTCAGCAAAGTACAGTGGCATAATGCTAGACTTTTACTGCTGCATTTTTATTGCAGCTAGGACTGCTGCTGTCCTGCTGGAAAGTGATATATCTAAACTCTTAGGCAACACAATAGTAAATATTAAATAGTTCATACTGGTTCTTAGTTTGTGTCTCTTATTGTGATTGTCATAGTTTTAGCATGTATATGTTATGATTTACAATGTTATTAAAGTTTTTGTTTCCCATGGCTGAAACCAAGTGTCCTTCCTCTACCTACAGTAGTATTATTGCGTTTAATATGAGTCATTAACAACTTCTACTCTTAAACAAATATTTTGGCTTATTGAAGATCTTGGGTCTATCTAAACATGTTTTTTCTTCATCTTCTTCAAGTTGGTGGAGAAGTTGGCTGACTAGTCAAAAGCAGGGTGGGGTTTGGTTGAGAGGACTGAAGAATCCATAAGACTTAGAAGGCTAGCTCTGCTGGTAACGTTGCTGGGGAGAAGATGGCCTTAACTCTTTCATCTTTCAGTCTCAGAAGGTTTGATATTGAGAGTGGGGCAAAAGAAATAAATGTAGTAATAGGGTGTTAGCTGACTTATCAGAATTTAGATCCCAAAATTTTCACTCAAGTGTTTGATTTACTGTGCTGGAAATTCTCCTGGGCCCTGTCAGCAGCAAAGGCTGCCTCACAGCATTACTTAAGCATTCAAATGGAAGTAATTATGTTTTCATGATTTCTAAATTAGTTCAGCAAAATTATCTATAACTTTCACGAGGGAAATGCTTTTTATTATGTCAACAAAATTTTTATTATGTTAGGTAAAAATTTATTTAGCTGTCTCTTCCTGTTTTCAGCTAGCTTTCATTAAGAATTTCTTTTGTAATGCTATAGTATTTACCTGATTATTCAATTTTCTAGTTTTTTGGAATTAAATTCCTTGCTTTAGTTTTTAAAAATGTCTTTAACACTGCAAAAGTATTAGATAGAATTAGAACCTTGTCAGCAAATAGGATGCGTTGATGTTTTTAGCATTTTACGTATAATTGGTCTTGCTGTTCATGGCTTTTCATTAGCAGAAAGCTATTTTACTAAAAAATAAACTATGTGGTGTTTAATCTTAACTAGTCATAGCTACAATATACTTGGAGTTGCCCTACTGTGCTTTTGCAAAAATTATAATTAACAAGGGAAAAGGGTATATAGAAAAATATCATTGAAATTTTCACATTTTATATGCTTACGAAAGACTAAGACTTTATATCTGATTAGGATAATAAACTCTGCCGCTGCTCTAAGTCATTTCTTTGTTTGTTTTACTCATTACTTGAATAGAAAAGATGTGAGAGGTTCCAGAAATGTCAACATACATACTATCAGGATTGTGCATACTGGAACAGTGAGGAAAAAGAACAAAGTTTCAAGTAGTTGTAGGCTGTGTTGAAGATAAAAAGTTCAGTGGGTTTTTTTTTTTTGTTGTTGTTGGTTTGTTTTGTACTGCTGTTTGCACATAGCTCTCTAATACAGCTTTCTACCAAGGACAGGAATTGATCTATTTGCAAATTTAATTTCAGATAATTAAGCTAATATAGGCCCTCCTATAGCTGAACAAAATGCGTTGCAAGCTGAATGCTCTTTGGAAATTGCAAGATATAAATATTCCTACATTTTTTTTGTCCGTTTTAATCTCAAATTCCTTTCCAACTCATTTAGAACCTAGCAGGAGAAATTAGTCAATGAAACACTGAGTTTCTGCTGTAACAAAGATGTTTTTAAGACTGACTTTATCTAATTGATGTATAGATGTTTGTTCTATTTGTTTACTAAAGCTGCCATAAAACCACTGAGACATTCCATCTTTCTTCAGTATCACAAGTAGTCAGAACTGCTCAACTGCAGGAGGGACAAGGAAGGTCTCAAACTATACAGTAGTACCCTGCAAATGTTTCTGGCTTATGTCAGTAAAACAGCTTTTAGAAAATCTAGGGAGAATTATATTCTGAGGATAAGCATCAGATAAAGTAACAAATGGAATATCAAAATGCTGAATCTAGGGGTGTGAAAAATAGCTGTGAATGTTTTCTGGAATATAGGTAAGTAAGCCAAGAAGCAGAGAGTGATAGGTTACTGAAGTTGGTTCCTTCCTGCTCTGCCACCCAGAAATTTAATGAAAAGGAGAGAAACTTGATCCTTACTTTCATATATTCTAATTGAGCTTTATAAGCTTTGGTCTAATAAGCTTTGGTCTGAATGTTGTTCTCCCCCTTTCCTGGCTACCTTTTGTGCATAATTCACTAGATATACTTTGGGAATGCATATTTGGGTCAGTGCCTCAAATGAGCTAATAATAAGGATACCTAAAATAATATTGCTAAGAGTTAAAAATTTGATGAGTCCATTCTTTAAGATATTTTGTGTATTCCTGCAAATGCAAGCTTATAGGATGCAATGTTAGGGCTGTGTAGGAATGTGAAGATTTGTGTAGTCCTTAAACCTCAGCAGCTAAATCCCTTTGGGGAGTCTCCACTGCAATAATCACTATTTCTTGCATTACATTCAAATACTGTTGAGTATTTAAATCTTCCTGAAAGATTTGTTTCTGGATTAAAATTAGATGAAGTGAATTGTCATCATCTGTGTTGTAGAACTGGGATGTGAAAGCAAATTGTAGTGTATTTTGTAGTTCTTGATGTGAGATATCTAGAATCTTTTGGCTTTTTTGCTCTGTGTTGCACATCATGCGCTTAAGGTGACATCAGCTTAATTTTCAACCTTGGATCCCTTTAAAGAGGTTAGCAATCATATAAATAATGGTGGTATTACCGATACAGGGTTCCAGAAGGCTTTTAACTAGAATCATAGAATCATTAAGGTTGGAAAAGACCTCTAAGATCATCTAGTCCAACCGTCAACCCAACACCACCATGCCCACTAAACCATGTCCCTAAGTGCCACATCTACACGTTTCCTGAACACCTCCAGGGAAGAAGACTCCNTTGTCCTTTCACTGTTGCCTGGGAGACGAGGCCGATCCCCGCCATGCTACAACCTCCTTTCAGGTAGCTGTAGAGAGCAATAACGTCTCCCCTGAGCTTTCTCTTCTCCAGATTGAACACTCCCAGTTCCCTCAGCTGCTCCCCATAAGACTTGTGCTCCAGGCACTTCACTACCAACTAGATCCCTCTCCAAAAGCTTGCAGTGAAACTAGGCTGCCATTATATGAGAAGATATTTCCATAGGTAGATAATTGTTTAAAAGAGAAAAAAGGGGAGATAGTTCTCCCCCTAAATTGTCAATATGCCCAGAAGAAGCCACTGGGGGAATTCTGCAGAAATTTGTGCCTTTCAACACATTCAAAAGTGACCATGGTAGAGGCAGAGAACAGTGAAGAGGCAAAAGTTTGCATGTGAAAGCTACTTGGGAATAGCAAGGACAATGTCTAATTGTGAGGACCTGCAGAACGACCATCACAGTATCAGCAGCTGTAAGAAATTGGGCAATAAAATGGCAGGCACATTTTAATGTAGATAAGGAGAGGTAAAATAATGCAGACTGCATAAAATCCAGATTTCATGCCTGGAGTGATAGGCTCAGAGCTTACCATTAGCACTCTGCAGCAAGATCCTGGGGTTCATAAAAATGTCAGCCTAAAGCCTAGTATTGGTCAAATAAAGCAAATGAAGTTTTAGGAATGATTAGGGAAGAAGTTCAGTATAAATTAGATAACATTGTTATACTGTTGTATAAATCCATGATTCACCCACATCCTGATAACTGTGTGCCAGCTCTGCGCCCACTATCTTCAAAGAGCATAGTGCAATTAGAGGTTCAAAGAAGGATGACAAGGATAATCAAAGGGAGTGGTTTCTGTGCAAGATGGAATGATCCTGGACTCCTCAAACTTTAAACAAAATTACCTTGGAACTTGTAATAGTGGTCTGCAACGTTGTGCGTAATACAGCAGGATGGCTGGGATCAATTTGTCACTGATTTGGTCATTTTAGGAAGTCAGGTGCAGAGCAGACAAGTAGAAATGGTTTCTTAATGCTGTCAGTAGTAAACCCATGGATTTTCTGAGATTATACTGTGTGTGCTGAATGTTTGCATGGTTTCAGGGGCAAAATGGACAAATAGATGCACAAGAGGTGACTTGGGAATGGTTAAATACATAGAAACATGCCCAGTTCAGGGAATTTTGGTATTTCATTTGTCATTGAATCCATTTGTGTATGAGCTCAGGCACTTCATAAACAAGAGCAATTTTATTCGTAGAATTAAGTAACTTTTTGAGCACCACATAAGAACTGTAGAAAAATCAGGGATGAGTGTAATTCCCCTGAGCTGCATTTGAATTACCTGAGCTATTCACTGTTTCCTGTTCTCATTCATTGCACTGACGCCTGTAACAAATGAGACAGGATAACTGTCTCCAGAACTCTGCCATGTGCAAGCCTGATTCATCCCCAGGAAACTGCCTGTCCTCTCCATTAAGGGAAGCAAGTGTGTCTCAAAAATGCACTGGATGAGCATGCAATTAAATTGTGGTAGGTGAAAGGACATTGGTAGCTGTGCAGGCACGCAAATCTTTCTGGCTACAGTCATAGTCTGAATTACTTCTCAGCTAAATACATGTGCTTCAGCCATTCTTTCTGGGACTGTAAACTGAAAAGCTGTTCAGACCAACTGCAGGATTCACTCCCAAAGCACTGGTGTTTTATTAGGATAGACTTTCTCTGGTGAAAGGAATAGTTGAACAATCTGTTTTTTCTCAAGTATTGCGTGTATACGTGAGAAAACCTTTGTTTCTAGTCTGCCTTCTCAGCATTTTAAATTGCTGTCTTCATCTATATAAACAATTCCTTTTCTCCATTTCCCTTTTTAAATGTGAACAGATGTTATCAAATTAAATCCCGATGAGAATTCTGGAACTGAGCTGCACCTTTTACTACACAGTGTCTGTATCTATGAATGTTTTTTAGTTGGATTTATACTACTTACAGATGTAAGTGAAAAATAATATAGCACTGTATATGTAAAGTCTCAGCTCTCTATCTGTCCTTTTAATCACTTCATTTGTCATTTGCTTACCTGATAAACATTGCTTTCTTTAACACTCTGTAGATTTCTTGTCTTCTCCTTTTTCCTTTTCTATTTTGTTTCCTTTTTTTTCTTCCTGCTCATGGATCTCAGTGTCCTAATTGTTTTCTTCCCTGTGAACTTTTCTTTTGATAACTTCCTGCTCTTGGCAGGGTGGGGATTAATGCAGTGGGTCTGGAGGAGGTAGGAAAAAGCAAAATGAACAAAACCGATTAATTCC
>VXAV01003316.1:47838-75912 GCA_013399715.1 Alectura lathami
AAGGAAAAGTAGCATACAAGTTACTATTAAAACAGTTTTTGATAAGTAAAGATCCAGCGTGCAATCTGTGACTCTAGGACTTTTTATATCAGAAATGATCTAAGATACCATTTGCTTGTATTGGAGTAATGGAGTTGTGCAGGCACAGATACCATTACAGAACCATTGCTCTCTGGCTTTCCCAGCCCTCTGCAGAAGAGGGGCTGAAACAAATTCAGCAGCAGGGGAGGTGGGAAAAAGCACCCTGCTTTGTTTTCAGAGCTGCGCTCTCTCTGACTGTGGTCTTCTAGCTGCTCTAGCTGTGCATAGTCTGAGCTGCAGCAGTCTCAGCTTCTCCGTCTTCATTCCTTCTGTGCACCAGCACTGGAGCTTTTACACCTTTCCAATGAGTCAGTTCAAGAAACTGGTCTGACTGAAAAAGATTTTGGCCCCCAAAGGATTTTTGTTGTTGTTGTTAAAGAGGGCAAGGGGAATTGTTTGGTTTTGTTTTGTTTGTGGTGGTGAGGGTGGTGGTGGTGGTGTGTGTTCTGTTTGGTTTCATTTTTAGCTTGGTTTATGTCTTAACTTCCTAACGATATAAACACTGCCAGCAGATGGGAGAAGATGGGGTTGTTTGGTCAGAAGCAAGGAAGAGAGGATTATAACAACCTGAGAGTGGGTCTCATTGTACGTTATCTCATGGTAGTGACCTGTATAAACTTAATTTTCCAGTGGTGAAAAATTTCTGATAATATACAGATGATCTTTGTGCATGCATATTTCCATGTTTGTTTTTCTGTGTTGACATAGCTTAAGTGCAAATACCTTTGTGTGGCTGAAAATAAAAACAGATGAAAATAGGCACTGCGTTTCAATACACTGTTTTTTGAGTGTTTATCGCTGTAAGAACAGCCTTTTCATCAACCCCATTTGCTATAAATGCATATCAGTAGGAATTTCAGACAAATGTGAAATAACATTAAACTCTTCCTGACTGTCATTAATATAGATTTTGCTCATATGTTTGGGTTTAGATTGTATCTGGTCTCCTGTCCCATTTCATACCCTTTCCCCTCCCCATCTCTGCATGTAGCGGCCCCCCTGGACCAAGGTCAGGGACAGTCAGAGCTATGGCATTGAATGATAAGTGGTAAAGATAACACAAGTCTTTAAAAGTTGCATCTGCATTAATATAAAACAAATATTTGAGCAGATAAAGAGATTGAACTGGTTGAACAAGATGATCTGAAACATACCTTTTGTGACAGTGTGAATACTGGGTGTGGGAGCAGGACAAAAAAGCAGCACTCAGATTTTTTATTTTCACCTTTTCAACATAATATAGTATCCAATCTGTTACAACTGTGAGCTGAAGTATTTTCTTCATGACCTACAATTATTGACAAATTCTGAAAGGATGTCAAGCTCTTTAGTGTGTATGATGTTTTTCTCTGCTATCAACTTCTGAATGTAGTACTGTGCACTTTTTTTTTGTCAGTTTTCTTTGTTCTCTTAATATTTCCACTGTAGTGTATCACACACCAACAACTTCAGGTTGGTGCCACTGTAAACACTGAGGCATTTGGGTTGTGTGGTAAGTACCCAAACCTGAGACTAACCTGGCATTTCTACCTGTTATGCTGTGGTGCACTTTGTTTTATGGGTTTCAGGAGTTAGTACTTGTTGAAAATCCTTTCCTGTAGGAGTTGACGTCATAACAGGCTGATCAGTTGCTCACTTCTTCTGATTTTCTATTTCTTTAGAAGTATCTGATTTTTTTTTTTTTTTGAGAAGACACTTCAAGAATAATGATTCTTTCTTTTGCTACCGTTTGATGCACCTTGCTGCTTTGTTCACACTTGCTACTGCATTAGTGTAAGTACAGTCCCCTTTTTATTCTGTTTTTTCATTTGTTTGTGTGAAATGCCATGCATTCCGATGGAGCTAGGTCGATAAATACCCTTGCAAACAAGAGTCGCTTTTGCACATTGATACTCATTTTAGGATGGATACACATTAAGTATTAAGTGTGAGAGAACAGTGCATGGAGAATCTAAACACTAAAATGCAGACGTTGGGTAGGGTCTTTTTACCCATTTGATTTCTCCAGTGTGTGAACAAAGCTTCCATGGTTTTAAGCTTTATTTCTTTATTGAGAGAGTGTAGAAATAGAATTGCTTGCATAGAATAAATAACACTTTGGGCCACACAGACTCCAGAAAGCAGTGTACATATTGTCCAGCATTTGTTCTGTGGATCTGATTGGGATATCAGAGCAATAGGGTTTTTTGCATAAGCAGGCTGTGTTTAACTGCTTCTTGAGCTGGGAACAATTGTGACTCCCATAAGCCCAATATGTTTTTCAGTGTCTTATCGATGTCCAGTTTAACTGGACACTCGCACCGCGCAGAGAATTGAGCTTTTTGCTCGAACATCTGCTGAACCATATGTCTTGGCACCTTGTTCAGATAGCGATAACAGCGGCACTAATGAGTCCATCCATCACTGCTGAGCTCTGCATTAACATAGCATTGGATTAGGGAAAGCGGCTTGTTCTGGCTTTGCAGCCGGATGTATTTTGCCACGGTCTTCAGTGATGACATTTGCTCTGGCGAATCTGAAATTCAGAGGGGTAGTGCACACGTTTGAAGTCTAATATGCGCCTGGTAATCCCGTGCAGATTGTCACTGGGACTGTGGTGAGTGGGCCGGTCTGTCAGCAGGGGCCGCGAGCGCTGGCAAGTGGCTGCCCCACTCGGGTTGTCAGGGCTGGCAAGGCAGCCCTGCTTACAACCCTGGAGAGGCTCATCAGCATTAACGGGTCTCATCCAGCCTCGATCCTCACCAGAGGAGAATGTCATTCCCTGTGGAGTAACAGATAATTAAAGCAATTGCCTGAGAGTAATAACTGAAAAAGTGAAATTGGAAAGCATTATGGAAAATAAAATGCAAATTGCTGGAACGACAATGGAGCGGGGCTGACCTCCCAGCACTACCAACTGTTACCGGATGATGAAAGACCGTCTGCACGCTGCTTTGCTCAGGCTCAAACTGGCCATATCGCGGTCCCGTTCTTGAGGAAGCTGCCGTAACCTGTAGTGCTACGTTTGCCAGCATCTTGGGTTGCAGTGTTGCTTGCCACAGAGTGCCATTTGATGTTCAGCACTCCCCTGTCTTTCAGTGGTTTTCCCGCTAGATACTGCATGTGTGTGCGCTTTACGGAGAGTTTGGACTGAGCACATGCAGATGGCATCCTCTGATGATGCCTTTAGGCTGATCGTTGTGAAGGACTGATACAGCGCTGCAGGACTTTAAACTGGAGAGTGTACATGCAAACCTGTGCCTTTAGCAGTGGGCTGAGGGGCACAACATTGGCTGCCTTACTTTATGAAAGGACAGTATTTCCTCTCAGAGGTTGGAAGCTGTGCCATGCAATTCCTTTCTTCTCTCTGTGTCCAGAAGTTGAAGGCATGGATCGTTATCCAGCCAGTGGGGTTTTGAGTGGGCCTTGGGCCTTTGGTGTAAACCCTGTAGCTATACTCGAGTGTTTGGAGGCTTGTGTACTTTGGGTCTCAGAAAAACCCAGCCCAAAGCTTTGTATCATGTGGTTTGCATGTTTTTACTTTGAATTTTTCATAGTTTTCTAAAACAACATTACATTTTGAGACCCTATTGCTTTTTAATGCAGTTAGTTAACAAGTTAAGATGCTGTTTCATTTAAGTGGAAAAACATTTGCTGTCAAAGTGCACCTGCCTGATCACTGTTTTTATGACATTTGAAGAATGTTTTTAGTTGGTACTTAGGGATTTTAGAACCCCTAAAAGTGAAGAGGAACTGAGTATGCTCTGAATGTTCGAGAAGCTTTGTTGTTTTGCTTTTTCCTTCATGGGCCCAAAGGGAAGTTGAGAAAAGGTGTTTACAGATGCCTTCTTAGCACCCATAGGGTTTCAGCTGTAGAACTGGTAGAACTGCATGTAGAACATGCAATGGAGGATCCTGGTCTCATTTTTGTCCGTAGCCAGCTGTCTTGTTTGAGGCTTTCTGCTGTTGAACTGCAGTCAGTCAGTTGGGGCTGCTGGCCCTGCAGAGGAGCCGAAGCCAGGGTGTCCTGCAGAGCCACAGGAGGGGTGAGGGCCCGCTGGGGGGCTACTGTGAGGCCAGCTCAGCTGCCAACCTGTGTCATCAGCTAATTTGTGACAGCAAATATTACTAGCTACTGATACCAAACCTGTTTTTCTCAGCCAGTAAAATGGCATTCAAGCCTGTCATTTTACCTGTGTCTTGATTACTAACAATGGACAGAGAGCATACAAGTTCCTTTTTGCTTGCACATAAGCTTTGTGCAGAAACTTCACTTTTCTCATTTTTCTTGTTATTGGTTACTTTTACATATAGAACAGAAGGTTTGGAAACTAAGCAGTGGAATAAGGAAGCATGGAGGACAAAGCTGATCTTTTAATGGGGCTTGTCTATTTTACCTGCGCAGTTACCTCAACGTATTTATGTTCTCTGATAGACGTTCTGGTTTTTCAAACATTTTTCAAAGTAGTATGAAAAGCTGCCTTAAACTCATATGTCAGACTACTTTTAAATGGCTTGACTGGTCGTTTACTCTGTATTGCACAGTGCTGACTCTGACATGATTATAAAGAATATTCACAAATGAAAAATACAGTATTCATAAGTTCTTATTTGATATTCTCCTTCAAATTTGTTTGTTTCACAGAGGTATTTTTATCTGTCTTTTCATTCTGTATTCACCTTTGATGCTATCTGTGTCATTTAACCCTGAATAAACCATTTCTCTCTCCCTCCTCAGCTTATTAGCCTCTTGGATAAACATGGCAGTTTTTCCTAGATCCCTGGTCATCTTATTTTTCAACAACACAAAATCCTGTAATCCTCCTGGTTTTAATTTAATTCTGCCCCACTTAACTAATTTCTCCAGCTTGCAGAGCTGCAAGTCACAGAGATTACACTGCAGCCTTTGGGGCTGCCATCCCTCTAGGTCCTCCCTAGGGATGCCACTGCTCTTGTCAAGGCTGGAGCACCGGGTGCTCAAGCTGTGCTGCTGCATCCCCACAGTGGGACTGATTGGAAGGCATCTCTTGGAGGGAATTTATTGACAGTAAATTCCTCCACTGTTGGGTTCTGTGAGTCTTGTCTCTCAATGCTTCGTTCAAGTTGGCTCCTCAGAGGTGCAGTATAGCTTCACACACCCCAAGCAATAGTTTGCTCAAATAGCTAGGACAGGTATAAAGGGCAGAATGCTTACCCTTCTATAAACACGCTGGGAGGTGTGTACGTACANACACACACACACACACACGTGTGTATATATATATATATATATAAAAAGATACTGATATTCTTAGCTCCTTTTGGAAAAGGGTAAAATCACCTGCAAAGATGTGTTGGAGGAACTATCCTGTGTTAGTGTGGCTTTCTTTTTTGTCTGCTTTCTTTTACAAATTCTTGCCTTCACCATTGTCTTCAAACAGATTTTTTTAGTCCTGCAAGATGAATGCTGTATTTCAGCATGATCTGTTCAAAGTGATATAGAATTTTAATTGTTGTGTCCACAATTAGTGCTTTTATGAATTATATAAAAAAAAAAGAGAGAGAAACAAACATTCAAATACTATAGCTTAATGAAGAGCTTTTTTGCTTTTCTTTTTTTTTTTTTTTTTAATATATGTATTTTTGTGGCATATGTTAGATTCAAAATAAAGGGCTTGAAAATGTCCAGAGAAAGCAAGAATGGTTTTCTTCTGTCTATTTGGATGTCCAGGGGTACTGTAGTATGGATTTTACTGTTCTGCCTCTCATAGTTTTTATTAAAAGCTAGGATTGCCACCTCTGAAGGTGCCAGATGGTTCTCATTTAGATTATTTCATGAGAATCATTGCTTTCTTCAATAAGAGATTCGGTGTAGCATGGGTGAAATTGAGCTACCTCTAAGTGGACAAGTTTGAGTAACAGAAGTGCATGTAACTGAAACATTTAAAGTTATACTGCAGTGCAGTGTGCAGATTGGAATTTGGCTCTGCACATTACTCAAAATTTTTAAAGTACATATGCATGCGAAAAGCTTTTCTAATAAATATGCCTGTAGTGCGTGGGAAGCTATCTTAGTCTGTTTTGTCCTGTATTTGAGGAGACCAACCAGTTAAAGCTGGTTACATTCATTACCTGTTTAAAGGGGGGGAAAGAACAAATGAACTGCATACTTCCTCTTAAAAGCAAACTAACAGAAAAGAAAGTGCTGCTTCACTTGCTTATACTAAGAGAAAGGTAGGACTGTTTGGGCATATTATTAAAACGATAGTTCTTATTCTGCTTGAAAATATGGATTTTCTTTTTCTGAAATCATGTATTTGGGACTATAGTATGCCTGTAAATAACTGAGTCCTGCTTGCTCACTCACTTGCTCTATTGTAGGTGAGGAAAGAAAATACAATTTTCTTTCATTTGTTGTGATAAGGAGATTTCTTACTTATTATTACTAATTATTATTATATATTATAATAAGATATATATATTCTACTTATTATTACTTACTTGCTTACTCTTATTATTTTTAGTATGTTTAGTTCATTTAAAAATCCCAAGAATATACTGAGAGACAAATAAAACAACAACAAAAAAGAAATTTTTCTGTACAATTTCTTTTTTCATTTGTAATTTCTATTCTAAATAATTTTTAAAGCATACGCTCTGTGTGCCAAAAACTACCTGACAGCTGCTCAGAATTAACATTTCAAAAGTATGATTGTTTAGATTGGCTTTGGTGGTTGTTGGTTTTTTTTTTTTTTTTTTTAACCTCATGCTATTTTATTTTACCAAAATGTTTTTTGGCAGCAATCATCCGTCCTTGTTACATTCAAACTATCCTCATTAGATCTGGTTTCACATCTGGGGACAGAGTTGCTTAAACTCTCATCTTGCACCCCGCACAGATCTTGCCCACTTGCTGTCACCACGCAGTGAATTAGGTCACGGACCGCTCCGCTTGATGATGATAAGACTGGGGAGGGAGTGTATTTTCCAGGAAGGATTTTTTCATGATCGGTTTCCTGCATAAAGATGGGAGTGCAGGAGAGGAGGGGCAAGCGCTGCAGTGGGCACCACTGCCAGAGCGATGTGTGTGTCACTGCAGCTGAGGTGTTGACATCTTCTGATCTCTGAAGGCATACTAGGGTCCAGCTGAAAGCCCGAGAAGGCAAGCAGGGTTGCCTGTAATTGTTAACAGTGGAGGAGACTTTTTTTCTAAGGTGTTTACACTAGGAAAGGGACAGAGATGTGTAAGGTTGAGCTGTCCAGGCTGATAAAAATCACTGTTATGAAAAGAGAGTTCAAGAGAATTCAGAGGGAACATCAGCACAGAAGTGTCTGGTATCTTTTCTGTGTTTAAAACAAAAAAACACACACACAGATAAAATAGAACATTTTTCAACTTGAGAGATAAAGGCAAGGAAGTTTTAAATCTGCAATAGAAAATTGGAATGTACCTTAGTTCTACCACTTAAGACGTTAGAGTTGGAATGTTTCTGGTCCCATTCTAAAAGACCCACTAAAATTTCATTTCACATTAATTAAATACTTCATTTCTTTCATGGAGCAGAAGAGAGAAATTTAAGGCCTCGCCTAATTGTTAATTTCCCTGTGATTGTTTTTTAAGCTGCATAGACTTCACTGTTAAATTTCTTTTTTTGAAATACAGATGCTCTAATTTCATTGCCTGAAAATAAAAAGTAAATAATTTTAGTAAAACCATGTTTCTGTCAAATTAAAAACCACCTTGAAGTTTTAGAGTCTTAAGGTCATACATTCAAATGCCTGAAATACCAGAATTAAGGAGGCTTTTTCACATGCTTGCATTTTTTTAATTGAGTGTTGATAGGCTGCAGTTCTTGGTCAGGCCCACAGTTATTTTCAGCAAAGCCAAAGAGCTGCCTGGTGACGACCTCTCCTAAATGAGCAATTCAGGGTTATCAAATCAGACAGTAAGGGGCTGGAGGAACCAAGGATTGCACAGGGTACAGCCATTACCTATTAGTATAACTCCACATTAATTTTAAATTGAATTTTTAAAACCTAATTGAGCAGCATTTTCCAGCTCTGTGCAGTGTGAGCAGGACATAAATTGAAACAGTATGTACCAGGGAACCTCTAATAAGCGGAGAGTGCTGCTGCTGTTCTTTCCTCTCCTTTAAAATCAGTAGTACTGCCCTGACGTTAAAAAGAAGAATTTAATTAAGAGATCGTGGCAGTGCATCTGAACTCTGACTAGTTAATGGCTCTCTGGTGTAAGGGACACGCATGGGAAATAGATGCAGGTATTTTCCTTGACATTTGTTTTTAAGTGAGAACTCTGTACTGTTGGAACTTCTCATGAATTTAATGACTGAAAAACATTTTAATGGGTAAACTGTACATGGAAGCCAACTTTGAAGTTGTAATTGTATGGTCAGATTCCTAAGAAACAAATCCTAACACAGAGAAATTTGAGCAACTAATCTAAGTCTTTTAGTATAAAGTAGTCGGAAATCATTGAAGTAAACAGAAGAGAAAATCCTCAGTTTTGTTGTTGGAGTAGAAATGTGAAGCTTGTTAAATTTCATTTTGATTAATTGCTCTAAAATTAATTTTAAATAGGAGTCCAATTCACTTTTGCTTCTCTAACATGAAGCATGCAGACCAGCTTAAGTAAGCAAGTTTGGAGCTTTGGAGGGTAAATAATTTTTCACAGTAAGCTTTGTGATGGGCTTCTTTGCTGCAGGCTGAGAGCATGGCATTGAAATTTAAAGCACTGGACTTATTGCAAGGAGTCCTTAATTTTACAAAACTATCTCCGATGTTTATTTTTTTTTCCTTTAGAAGAGAACAAGAATTATTGCATTACACGGCTTGCTGTCAACTCCACTATCACATCATATTTAACAATACGCCTTCTGTTTGTTATATCCTGCTTAGTCATTTTAACAATTGCGTGACAGGTCTGTGTTTACTGGGGGAACCTGGCATCCGCTGGCTGGCTGCCTGTGTACTGTGGTGAGGGGTGTGTGCTCTGAGCAGCATGGCCGAGCAGGAAGGGAAGCAAGCACCATCAGGTTTGTTTATTTTAGTTGATTCAAGGCAGCAGACCCACGTTTCATACCATCATTCCAGGGAGTTTGAGTCATGGCTTGTTTAAGCCTCTGATCAAAACTGGGGGAGAAAATATAGATAGAAAATCTCGCTTTCCAACTTAGCTTTTCCTGTTCGGAGACGCCAGCTTAGTGGAATGGGGGGTGCATCTCCTGCAAGATGATTTTGCTGTAGCTTAGGCAACGCTGAGATAAAGCCTTTAACATCACCCTTAATTTGCCTGATACTGGGATTTAATAGTTTCATTGATCCTTCAGGTTCAGTAAGGCCTTTAATTCACAGGAGTCCTCGGGAGCATCCGCAGACTTTGTTAATTCTTCTCACAGGAGGCCGATGCTCATGGAGCCAAGAAGGGAGCTGGTGCTGGCGCTGGATGGGTCTGGGTTTTCCAGTCCCCAGCCTTTTGCCTTGTGAACTCTCCTTCAGGTAGCATCCGTGTAATAAGCAGGGTCTGGAAGATTACAGGAAAGAGACTTTGCCTATGGCCGGAGCTGTGCGAGCGCCTTTGGAAGCATCTTGTGCTCCATCACCCTGGGGAGATCAGCATGCATGCTTTGCATCTCGCTGGGCCTCCTGGTCCTGTCCTGTGACTCAGCATGGCTCTGGGCTGAGTGCTGCGGCACTCTGTCCTTTCTCGCCTAGCAGTGAGGAAGGTGGTGGGGTGAACTGGGGGCACATTCCCAATGCTCATGGACTGAGGAGGAGCCACAGCAGTAAGCCTGCTGTTGATCCAGGTGATGGCACACTCTTCCTGGTGGAATATCAGTGGCTGGAAGGTTCATGTAAACAAACATTTTCTCACGAGGCCTGCATTGAAGCAGGGGAAGGGTCCTTTATGACTGCTACAAGAAAGACAGCAGAGCCTAACGTACCTTTTCTAACCTTGTTACAACTAAAGTGAATACTTAGTCAGTTTGAAGCAATGCTGAACCCCTGGCTAATCTGCAGCAAATGTATGTAAAAAATGACTAACTCATGCTAAGATCATTAGTGGTAGGTGTGAAATGAAGTATGTTAGTGTTACGAAGAACTCCTGACTGTGGCAGAGCCCAGTTAATGTACATGTGCGGTGTTCATGCATTTCCTCTTTCTGTCCTTTGTATTTTGCTTTGGGCTTTTGGGTTATCAAACTCTGTTGCTCAGCAGTCCTGCTTCTTGTGTTATACAGCAAGTTTAAGACTTCAGTGAAGATTCTCATTTCAAGGATTGATTAGAGCTAAAAACATCCACAGAGGTCGCGTTTTGCTGTGTATCAGGCAGAGCAGACGGTGCAGCTACAAAGGAAATTATGATGTCTTTCTGGTGACTGAGCAATGCTGAGTGCTGAGAAACTGTCCTGGGCTGGAAACCTATGAGGAACGTTGTTTATTCACTTGGTGTTGTGAATTTTTTTTATTTTCTTTTTCCAAACACTAACTTTTGGTGGAGAGTCTGTTCTTCAATTAAAATTAAAATTGAGTATTTTGTGTGAAAAGAGATAAGAACAATGTCTCACAAGTAGAAACTGTCTCTACTTACTGACCTGTCCTCCTTCCCTGCAGCTCTAGACAAATTAATTTTTTTTCAATGACTTGTGTTAGCTATGATTTTTTGTTTTTAAAAACTTATTTTGAGTTAGATATACATCTTTCCATGTTAAGAGTTTCCTTCCCTTTCTTTCCCGTTTTCTTTCAACTAGCTCTAGGTAGGTAGGCACTTAGCATGTCACAAAGGTATAATTTTAGAGGGTATTGAATTTGGACAGATAAAAGGTAACATTTAAAAGGAAATGTTGTGTGGTTCATGAAAAGGAGCTGTTGAAAATCTGTGAAAACCCTCAATAACGGGTTTGTTTAAATTAATATTACTATTTACAATACATCCAGTATATCTGTTATAATTTTGTTTAAACTTAATTGAACTTGATTGGGAATGCAGTTGCTGCTCCAGGGCTGTCCTTCCAGGTGTGAAGCAAAGGCAGCTGAGTAGGGCACAGTCGGTCCTTTGTGTCAGTGCAAAAGCCTGACAGTGCTTTTACACTGTCAGGCCTAAACCTAAAGTTGATTCTGAAATGCTATGGAGTACTGGTTGTCTCTTGATGGGACCACAGCAATGATTTCTACCATGGAAAATGCAGCATGGGGCAAACACTGTTCTTTTTTTATTTATTCATATATAGGCTTCCAATGATGATAATGATAAATGTCTTTTATGCTCTTATGAGATATCTCTGCCTTGGTTTCTCTTTTTTATATTTTTAGAGAAGAAATGGAGAAGATATTCCAGTTGCTCAGACTAAAAATATCAATCACAGAAGATTTGCTGCTACCTTTAAGTTGCAAGAGGTGACAAAAACCGACCAGGATTTATACCGCTGTGTAACTCAATCAGAGAGAGGTTCTGGAGTGTCAAATTTTGCTCAACTTATTGTTCGAGGTAAAGTTTTGGTCATTTTATCCACTTAAATGCTTTTAGTACCAGTGTTTTCTGGTTACACTTTTTAGCCTACAGATGCCATTATCTGAAATGTTTATGCCAGCATAGCCCTGTGAGGCTTCTGAAATTGTCATAAACCAAAATTTCTTACAATTATGTTCCATAGAATGCATCTATGTAAAATCCCACATTTTACAATGTGTGTAACATGTCTGGATGCTTTTTCAGTAGGTGTACTTGTTGAATTTAAGGTGAAAACTGTCTAACATTTCACAAATATTTTTACTGAAATGAGAGAATCCACTGTAGTTAGTTAACATTGCCTTTTAAAATTTGTTGCCTTGAGCAAACTGACAGTTCAGTAAAATAGTACATTGCCCTATTACTTAGACAGACGTATATAAACATGGTTTTAAACTTCCACCTATCCAAGGACTAAAAGCATTATGGAGATGTTCTATGGTGATTTTCAACTTGAGAAGTAAGAGGAAATGCTTTTTTATTGCAGTTCATTCAGAAACCTGCTGGAGCACAACCATAAATTAAACGTGGCAGTGCTGTGTTAGTGCTTTATATATTTATTCCGTTTGTGTTCTGGAAGCATGTCTTCTTACTGGTGAAAGATAAGGTTGAATATAGAAGTTCAGGTTTTGCTTCTAAAATTCACTTGCTGTTTGCCTTGGGATAAGCCATTAAGCTTCTCCTTGCCCGATTGTATCACCTGTAAAATTGCATGTTTCACCTGACTTGTATGTTTGTGGTGAGACTTAGCATTTTGAAGTGTGGAAGAAGTTGCGTAGATGTAGGAAATCTGTCTGTGATGCTTGGTATGTGCCGAGGTGGGCTCATGAAGGGCTCTTGTTTGACTTGTTGCTCCAGCCATAGGAGGTTTGGTCAGCAGTCATCTGGGATAAGCCATTGGGTCTGGAACCAGGGCAGGAAAAGCCAGGTCATCCTCAGCTTGTAAGTAGTAAAGGTAGCCTAGCAAATGCTTTAAGATATTAGATATCTGGCATTTGCTGGCAGAGGTCTTTTTACTGGGAGACCAGTTGATTGAGGTCAGCTAGGTTTTATAACTTCTCTATAACATCAATAAAAATAGACTTTGCATGAGCATTTAGGCAATATGCTAACAGCATTTTTTGTTCTGTAGATGTAGCCTTTTGACTAGCAAAGTGCAAGACAATCTTCATCCTAATACAGTGTTGTTAGAAAAGCAGGACAAATGATGTGTATTTATGCAATAAATGAAGTTTTTTTTTTTTTTTTCCTGTTATAATAGAGCAATAAAATAGTGCTTAAAACACTATTTCTCTCAAAAAATGAGGAAACAATATCAAACTTTATAAGCACTCTCTTCTTAAATGCAGTATATTGTCCTACTGAACAGCTTGGGTAATTTGATAGAATGTCATCTTTATGCCTTAAAATGTAACTTGATAGCTATATACACAACAGCCATAGAGGTTTGATATTTTAAGGTTAACTCTTTTTTTTTTTAATATGTATACATATATCATTAAAAAATGAAAAAGATTAATCTTCGAAAAACGTTTTCATTTATTTGACATGTTAAAGAACAAGGATTTATATTTTATAGTAGGATTTATTGCTTGCTGTTGTATTTGAAAAGCAGTATGCAGCAATATATTTTCTTGTTTGTCTGGATAACCACTAAATAAATCTTGTTAGCCAAAAAAGCATACCCTTAGGGATTGGCTACCCTGGTGTTAAAACGGTACTGAAAATTAACCATAATGACAGGTCCTATATCTCAGTGGCACTTTAAAGCTGACATCCTGCTACATGGATACAAAAGATGATAATTTTAAAGGAAATTTTTGGGCCACTGATACGAATTGCCTTTAATAAGAGCTGGCATAGTATTGCCCATTGTCAAAGATGACCCAGGGGTAAGAGTTTATTAGTGCATTTCCTTCTAAACTGGAAGTGACAGGGCATGCTTGGGGCCTTTTTGTTGCTGTTTGTAACAAATGAAAATTTCAGTGCAGAATTCTCATGCTGAAGAGTATTGATCTGTGTGTTCTCACAGCCAGAGGAAGAAAAGAATATGATGAAACACTATTTATTTTGTCATGACTTTAGTATTGCTTCCAGATCATTTTGGGTAATGGTGAAGTCTTTGGTCTGCAGAAGCCAAACTTCATTGACCACACTGGTTACTTGAGAGCGAGAGACGAGGAAGAGCACTTGCTGCTCAGGAGCTCAAAATCTGGGTGTTACGTAGCTGAAATCTTTACATGTTCCATGTCCATACAGACGTATGGTACTGTAATATAGAGGTATCTGATACTCTTCTCATAAGCCAGTCTTGGTAATGAAAGTTTCCAGTTATATAACTTACATCATGGTGAAACATCATTATTTCATGGTGAGCTTTAGCAGAAGAATGACTTTCAGTTGAGTTCTAAAACTTCCTTACAAATGGAGTTACCTGGGAGGGATGGCATATGTTTAAAGACCCTGAAAGGGACAACTCGATTACTCTGATTAATGTTCTGAAGGAAATCAGACTAGCATAGGATGTGTAGTTCAATTACATCGTTTTACCAAGAGTAGTTCCAGTCAATAATGTAATGTCTCACCTTTGCTTACAGCTGGTCCTCAGCTCCCAGCTCAGTGACTGCCTTGTATTGATTAAGTGGTGTCTATGGCACTGCTGTCATTCTCGGATGTGTGCGGGAGGAACTCTTCCTTCCTTCTGCCCTTCCATTTATGGGAAACTTGGCACTGTCAATGCAGTTAGCTGACTTGTCTTCTTGAATAGGTCCATCAAATTAATTGTCTCTGTATTTTCCTTGGATGACCAGTAAGTTGGCAATTTCTGGGAAGGTAATCTCTTGAAGTCTGCAGGATTGGGAGGAGCAATAGGCATGATGCATAAGAGTGAACAAGAAGAAAAGGACACTTTCTTCTTATTTACTTTTGGAAGGAACTATTGTGCTTTTGATCTTTCTGCTCCTTTTACTACTTAGCATAGAACTGTAGAAATAACTGCCCAAAGTCATCACCTGTGCCCCGGCTAATATACATACACATATATATATATACAAACATGAAGCCTTTGAGTTGAAGTACCAGACAGTAGAATTGCACTCTTTAATCAGTAAAGATCTTAGCCTTCTTACCAGTTCTTGCACTATATCAGAGCTGTTTTAAAAACAAAAAAACTATTGGAGTGTTTCTCTGAAGTTGACAATATTTATCAGAAAAGTGGTCTTCTTGCATCAAGAAACAAGCCAGTTTTTGTCATAGCAGTTGTGATACAGTTCTTGGTTGATGTGTGTTAAAAGTGGCTATCAAGAGGAGGTGAAACTAATCTGTGTTCTTATATGGTTTGTTAGCAAGCTTTCTGGAATAATCCCAATTCAGTTTGTCAGGCAGTCCTGGAGGAGCCATGTGAATGAAGCCACCAGTTTATGTGGCTGCAGTGTACCTGAAATATCCTGATGAGTACAGTCTTTGTTTTTTTGTTCATTTTGCTTTCATGATACAGCAATGTGTTGCTCGAACTGTCAAAAAGAACAAAACACAAACCAATCAATCTAGCCCTTACCTCCCCACAATGGTATGCTAATGAATTACTCGTTACATGAAGTATTTGTATGTGTTCCTGAGTTTATTTTCCTTTGAAGCAGCTTCATGTTGTTAGCAGACTAATTGTACCAAGCTTCTTTCATGCTATTAAATACTGCAAAGTCAGCAGGAAATACACTGTATATTATTTTGTGTAGTGGGTCTTACATCTATTAATTTGGATAAACTGCAGGCTAATATTAAAGATGAAAAAAAAAAAAAAAAGAAAAGAAGAAAAAACTCAGAATATATGCATCAACTGTAATGTTTGTTAATAATCTGTGGATAGCTCCACCACATGTCTGGTTCTACTTGATAAGTTTCTAAGTTTTATTGAAGTCATAAATTATAACAAATACTGATGTTTTCACTAGGTGAATGTAGTTTTCCTCTATTCATCATTTCTTCATCCAATCCAAACAGCACTTCTGTGGTGAGGTCAAGGCAGGGGAGACCTGTACATTGATTTATAGTTCCAATATGTAATTGTCTTCATGTCTCTAGAAAACCCAAAATAGAAAGAAAGAAAACAAAAGAAAGGCAATTCCTCCATATGATTTCCTCTGCTGTCTTCTGACTGTTCCTCCAGAAGTCACAAGCTATGGTAAACATATCTGCATGATGAATTTCTAAATATGAAAGAGGTTATTTTGTTTATTGTATTTGCTTTGACTTGGCAAGTGGTCTCTCCTCTGAGTCCTTTGGTTAAAGTTTTGGTGGGGGTTTGTGATGATAATTGTCTTTGTTTCCCTTACCGAAATCATTTGCCATCAGGAGCAGTTCTTGTGGAAATAATTGTGGCACTGATACTTCTGCCTTTCTCATCTGAGATCCCTTTAGGGATTTTGTGTAGGAAAACCAGCAATTTGGCTGATCTCCTGATGATGCCAGAACGCTTTGAAAGATGGAGCTTGCCCCTGGCAAGTATTTCTCATGAGTATTTTTTTTTTCTCTAACATGAAAACTGAAGTATTTCCATTTGAGAAAACTGCTGTGGATTGAGTATCACTTTCCAAATTTCAGTATTAGGGTTTTTTGTGTATGCGTGTGTGTTTGTTTATTTCTTTTTCTTTTCCTGGGGGAAAAAAAAATGAGGAAATCTCTGGGCATATTAGGTGGACATAAAATTTCTGTCTAATGACAGATGACAGATGAAGGAAAATCATGTAGTCTGAATGTATGTATACTGCCTGTTTGCAAACAGGTCAGCTCTTTTCGTACCAATTGTACAAAATGATAGGTATCTCCATCCTCCAGTGTTAAGTTCTCTGGCTGAATAGTAGATTGCTTTTTTTTTCCTCTCTCTGGTTGTGTCACCTACCATCAGTTCCATAAATGCTAGAGAAATCATGTTATTAGTGATATGCTGTTCAGAAACACAGTCTCTGTGAGACAGTGGTGATAAGTAACAGGGCTCTGGACTGTGTCTTCGAAGTGCCTTGAGCAGAGTCTCTGGGTGTGTCCTCCTCTGCATTCACTGAATTTCACAGCTGAGGGGAAATAGGGAGAGAGATTGCACAGTCCAAGTTGTTTGAATTTGTGGGCTTTTCTTAGTTATCTTGGCTTAGTGCCCCTTTGGACCGTCGCCAGGCTTCTGTAGGAGTATGCAAGCTTTTTAGTTGTTGGGAGCAGGAAGAGCCATGTGGCTGCTATGAGCAGTTCATGAGGGGCATTTCTGAGTACAAACATTGATGTTGTTACTTTCTTGGACCCTCAGCCCACCTTTAAAGCTGCTTTATATACCAAGTTTTCCCATTAGATGAAGCTTAATTATCTCCTGGTTGTGCCCTTGTAGGAGAAGCAGATGGTAATAGGTTTAAATGACCTCACAGCAGGAGGAAAAACAATGCAATGATTTTGTGAAGTTTTTCTAAACCTAACTAATAAAACACAAAGTATATTTTGAGTATGCATTAGGTTGTAGGCATCCTTCAATGCATGCAAGTTCCTGTTAACTTTTTGTGTTTGTGACATCTGGTTATAAGCTCTGTACCTTATTAAGATTTTGACCCTCGTTAAGCAGGTTTAGCACTGTAAATTTCTTACAGTTCCTGTTTCTTACAGCAGGTGAGCAGGGGCAGTCACCATGAAGTCAAATAACTTCTTCACATAATAAGAATGACATAATACTTCTTCACATAAGAAGAATATAAGAATAGGAAAATTTCTGTGATTTGTTCTCTATAGATGTGAAACATAAGGTAAAGTACATTTTGCTTTTGCCTTGAGACAAGTTTTGTACTACTTGTCATAGGTTAGATTAATATTCTCATTAGGCAAAAGCTAGCCTCTTTTGGGCTGTTATGTATCTTCTCACTGTATTCTCTGAACTTTAAGGTGACTGATCCGGCTCAGAGCCAAAGCCCTGTAGCCTACATTCTGCCCATGGCTGGGAGGAGTGGCTGCTGCTTGGGGCAGTGTTAGAAAGAAGTGGACATAAAGGCGTGCCTCGCTGGTGTAGGATTTTCCCTTCCAGGGGGTCTGTGGTTCAGGTGCCTTTTATTTCAGCAAGGGATGGTGGCCTCTCAGCTTGGACATGAGTGCCGTGCTTTAGTTTCTCATTCATGGAGAAAACGTGTGAGTACAGAGCAGAGGGGCAAAGGACAGAGGCAGGAAGAGAATACTGCTCTTCTTGGTTTTCCTTGAAAGCAGCCTGCTTGCTTCTGCACTTGAAGCTACGGAGCTTGTCTGAAGTACTTACCAGATACAAACAAAATACAGAATAAATGGCTGAATCAAATAACAGTGACCATGTAAATTGATTAATCTGATCTTAGCTTGGTTTTTAACATGATTTTTATTAGATCATCTCCTAAGCAAACTCAATCCTGTTATCTCTCAAAGATAGTGATGGATAATATGTAAACTTTGTGTGCAAAGGCATAAATTGATAACATCTGTAGAGTCTAGCATAGCTACTAAATACCTTTATATAAGAATCATAGTGAACTTAAAAATCACCTATTAAAAATAACCAGGCAGAGACTAACACAGATTAACAAAATGATCTGTTACTTTTTCTTGTGTTCACCTTGTACATTCTGCAAACCATTTCATTTATTGTTTCCAAGTGCAGTCAGTTTTTCCTGTTTGACTACAGAGTACAGAAATGTGTAACAAAAAATATCCCAAGCCCCCACAAATCCTCTTTTCTTCCCAAGCAAGCTCTCACAAGGTGGAGAAGAGGTTCCCAGGAGATTAAATCTAATTTTGTGCAAAGGACATTGTCTGTTTATGGTTTTCATTGCCTGGTGTATACTTCTTAACAACCTCTGTGGTGGACCCTGATGCCATGTGGCACTTTGAGTCCAAGCAGCCAGTAGTTCCTTTTCTGTTTCATGTAAGTCTTTACCCAGCCTCTGTGGGGGTGCATGTGGGTAGCAGAATCTGTGGAGATCTGTTTATCTTCCTCCACTCACTTCTCAGTGGAAACCATGATGAGAACTCTCCTCCCACAGATCTCTGAGCAGAAACCAGCAGGGCAAAGAAGGAACGAGGAGGAAGGCCAGGGATGCTGGTAGTGAGTCAGACTGATGTTTACCAGCCATGGTTATTTATTTTTTTGATCCTTGCTTGTACAAGTTTGAAGCAAATACATTTCTAGATATTCGATCTGTTTTAGAACTACAGGTATTTTTTTCTGTACCTTTATTAGGTGCAAAACTTTTGTGTGCCATTAACTCACACCCTGCTTTCGTAAAGGAGACTTGGCACAGCTGTCCCCAGGAATATGTGGTGTGCCTGATTGGTTTCCAGAGGTTGTCTTTGGCCATGTACATAAACTGACAGGAATGTGCTTACAGAACAAATCTCTGGATTGTCCTCACTTCCTAGCCCTTGGTTCCCATCAGCTTCATTCCGCAGCTCACAAAAACAGGCAGCAGGTATTTCCAGTACTGTCGATGCTGTTGATGGCTTGTTATGTATCACAGATTAATTGAGGTGGGAAGGTACCTCCAGAGGTCATGCAGTCCAACACTGCTACTCAAACAGGACAGCTGCAGCAGGTCCCAGGACTCTATCCAGCTGAGTACTGATTATCTTGGAGGATAAAGACTCCACAGCCTCTCTACTCTGCCTGTCCAGTGTTCAACCACCCCTGCAGTGTGAAAATAAATATTTTATGATCAGACAATTCCTTGTCCTTAGTTTGTGCCCATGTATTTCAAATAACTTGTAAGAAATGAGGGAAGGTTAAGGGGAATTGTCTATGTGACATGGGGCAGCTGAAGCTTGGCTGTGGTATTTCTGATTCGAGTTTTATTATATAAGCTCTGAACAGAATTGAATTACATGTCTGTTTTTTAAAAGTACTTCATCCTGATTTCATAAAACTGTGATGCAGCTGGTGAATTCTCATCTGTTTAAGTTTAGACTCCAGCCTGTTGGAGAGGAGAACCAATGGAAGAGTACATCTTACACATGTATAAACAGCTCATCAGGCATTTCATGAAAAAGATCTCAGATGTCATACATAGATTTACATTAAAAAGTGCTGCCACTGCTGAAAGAAAACACTTCCATCTGTTCTCTCCTCTGCCCTTATTTCTTGTGCTGGTGCGGGAGGCATTCCTGCAGCGGTGCAGTGAGTCGATGAGCCAGGCTTAGACTGACCCAGCAGAAGCACTTTTAAAGTTAGTTTTGTAGTCCCCTGTGGGTTGACTTAATGTGCAGAAGAGGCAAGAAGCTTCTGGCTGGGCTACCTCTGCCCTACACGTGAGTTAAACCAGCTCACAGAGGTGTCTGAGCCCCGGGGCTGGCATGAGTGGCAGGCACTGAGCTGTTACTTACTCCTGTTGGGTCTTGTGGAAACCTCACCATGATTTGGCAGTCATACACAGCTTTAGGGGTCCATAGTATTCAGTCAAAAATGCTGAAGGCCTGTAATGCGAAGTACTGAGCTGGGATGAGCTTGGCCAGCAGATCACAGCTGCAGAAAAGTTAGATCTGTGCCAGCAGCTTAGTGCAGGCTGCAGGTAGCATTCACCTGGGGTTTTCTGCCTTTGCACAGATCAGGTATTATTAGCCCTCTGAAAGGCAGCACCAGCTGTGCATCAGGTGCTCTGCATTCTCCAGCACAAGCAAGATACAATGTGGCCTCACTCAGCCAAGGTGAAAATTGTGTTGCCGGTGATACCAGAGAGGGGATATTAATGATGCCCAGGAGTGGTCTTGCTATGAAGGTGTTGTCCTGTATCTCTGTCATTTTCTCATACCCCTCCTTACTGTGCAAAAAAATATTTGAAAAATTAAAAAAACAGCATAGTGAGAACCCTGTTTATCTTCAGACTGTGGAGGAGCCAGTGTGAAAGACGGAGATGAGGAAAAAGCTGTCAGCCAGTGTAACTACAGGGAGGAAATAAGGGGGTTTCTTTGTATCTGCATTTTATTCAAGTGCAGTGACAAAGGTCCATCTGCAGGTAACCTGATTTTTCTTGTCTTAATTAGAGACTCTAGACTGTCTCTAGACTGCCCCACACATCAGTGCTGTATTTCACTTGGTTAATTCCACTTCCAGCAGCTGCCCTGTCTGTCCATTTATTTAAATCAAAACTTTAATTTGAATGCTGCAGTTCCGGATGGTCTGTCTCTGTTTAAATGCCGTTGGCGTTAGTGGGGAAGTTAAGAAAATATTTACCTAAGGGTAGACAAAGTTCCCTTACTTGCCATCTTTTGCCAGTCTGGGGAAGGGAAAAGCCCCTCTAGGTTTGACATCTCTATGTTTTGTGCAGGGCTGTTAAAAAGTGTGCTGATGAGTAGATGCATGGTAATGATGAAAAGGAGTGCATTTGGAATTCAACATAGATGGCAGAAAATGCAGGATGTCAGAGAAGCCATATATTAAAGGGAATTTGAATTGGAAACTGAATCCCAACCTGCCACTGGGGGCATTTTGATCATTTTGATTTATTAAACTTTTATAACAGCATTCAGATGAAGCTGAATTAAAACGCTTAGTCTTGGGTGGTTTATGGTACACAAGTCATCACGCTAGTGAAGTCTTGCCATGATCAATGTAGAGTTAATCTAAGTTCCTTTCTGAAGGCAGGTGCACCTGTGTGCTTTAGTATGTATTTAAAAATCTGATAGTGTTCTAATACTGAATCACTTAACAAAAATACGAAGTGAAGCCACCCCTGACATCAATTTTCAGCTGTATTTGAGTGAATCTTGCTATTAAATTGCAGCTGAACCGCAGGAACACAAACTGCATATATATTCATATACCAGTTTTATATATTGATAATTTTTATATGCAGTATAATATAGCTGTCTATAGAACTATAGCAATATTTCCCTGAAAGTGGGTCATATTCCTGAAAGATAGAAGACGCTTGCAGTGCACTGCCGTCCTGACCATCTCATAGCTTCTGCAGCCATCCATGGTCTCACTGAGCACTGTCTCTGCAGTAAAAAGAAATCAATTACTATTAGAGTGGCACTGCAGGTTAAAGGCGGTACAGGTTCACACTCAGTTTTGCAGCAGGGAGATGATACTCAGACACAAATGGGGAATGATGCAAAAGATGGATGAGACAGAGTTCAAGGAGCGGTAATGTGAGGGTCCGGCACTATCGTTCCGAGCTGTCTCACAGACATGATGGATGGTTTGCTGGCAAGAAGCAATAATACCAGATGATGAGAGATTCATCTTGAGATCTTGAGCCCGCTGAACGCTGTCTACCTGTTGGTGTTCTAGTGGCATAATGATTCCTGATGTGTTATAAAGAGCTGAATTACTGTACTTAAAAGCAGCTAAACTGGTATGTTAAATTTAGTAACCCAGACTTCTTGGCAGCTGCTAGAAAAGCAAGTAGCATATCAGATGCTCCTGCACATTGTAGATTTAATTACTTAATATTTATGCATAGTACTTGTTGACAGGATCTTGTAAACTATGTTAATATGGTAGATAATTTGTTACCTCCAGAAATCACTTTCTGTGTGTCTTCTGATCGTTATCATGAAACACGATAAATGATCTAGCCCATGAGGTGTAAATGGAAATGAAATGGATAATTGGATCTTATGTCTAAATTGTGGCTGGAATAGTTGTTGCAATTATAATGGAGTTTATCTCATAAAAATATGCTTTGCAATGTACTAGTGACCTTTAATCGTCTTGGTGAGAGAGTTATTTGAGGATAATTTTAAGGAGATTACAAAAAGTTTACTCAGAAAAGTTTGGATAATTTTTTTTTCTTTCCTAAATAGTTTTAAATATTTGCCTATTTAATAATTCATAGCTGAAATCAGAACAGGATTATCCTGCAGTGTTAAGTGCTAGAAGACAGCATACTTGCAGCGTTGTATAGAAAATGGTGGGAAAAGTATCCGTCTTTCCTGAGGAAGAGGGAAGCTTAGCTACGTGCAGAAAGGCAGATTTCTTCCTGCTGAGATGCTGAGTTGAATTTGGATGTGCTGGTTTGCTAGGGAGGTTGTCATTGAGAGTTCTCATTGTCCGCTACAGCAGGCAGATTTGGAGAAGTTTTAAGGAGTGCTATGAGGAAAATACTCGTGTTTCTCTCTCCTGCTCCCCAGGTATATGCATGTTGCTCATGGCAGTCTGCCCTTCCCACCTCCCCCAGGAGATGGCAACTGTTGTGTTGAGACTAGAGGTTTGAATTTCCAGTCCTTCCCTTATCATTGTGTGATTCTTTCTGGAAAACTGGTTTGTGTCCAGGACCTCATCTGTAACATTGCATGTCGTTGGTCATGTCCTTTTTCATACTCATTTAACTTCTAAACATTGTGGCATTTCTTGTGACAGACAGACGCTTTGAATTCATCATCCCAGTTGATGTCTATACATAGCAATAAATGATTTTTTCTTTATTTTCTGGATTCTTTGTTAGTAAATTAAAAAATAAATTTCTTCTAATGAGCTTCTGAACTAAACTGAGACAAACCTCTATGAATACTGTTAAAGTGGAAGTACACTTACTCAGTTCAAAATCGCCCAGAAGTGACTGATATCAGCAATCTAAGAGCCTAGTACAATGATGAGGAGAGATGGCAGAGTGAATCTCTCAGCAATCAACTTTACACATTCCCTTCATCATCCAAGAAAGTAGGACTTAAGTACAGAATAAGTTCCTAACCAATATGATGTGAAAGGCTTAGGCTGTGTTTGAAATGGCAGGGCATCTTAGAATTTCTGTGACATAGCTTTTGCTCCTTGTGTTGTGGTAGTTCTCAAGAGACACATGGAACTGTATTTGTTTGACACAAAGAATTTTGTATTTGTTGACACAAAGAAAACTCCTATAAAGTGTCAATGCCTATTTTTTTTTTTTTTTTTTTTTTTTTTCCTTTTGGAGGGGGGGAAACTGTCTATAGACCAGCTTACTTATTTCCTGAGAAAATCAAGGTTGATGTGTTGTATGGATTATCTGCTCTATTTTGTTTGTTGCAATTCACAATGCATGTGAAAATCTCAGGTTTTTTTCTTACATTGATATCCTCATGGTAATATAAGTTTGTTTGTGTTGTCTTTTGAAAGACTGCTAGTTTTGAAGGGAGGTATGAATAAACCAAGTGCTTTCCTTTGGCTTAAAAATTGAAGTTGCAGTCTCACCATTTTTAATGCTTTCTTTGAACTTCACTCTGCCTTTCAAATGTGTTGACAGCAGGTAGAAATGTCTTGACTAATGTTTTTTTCTTTGTCTTGCCACTTTTCTGGACTAGTTGCCTTGCATGTCCTAGAGAAAACCAGATATGCTCACAGTGATCAAGCTGGCAGCGGGTTGCACTAACAGGCTGTGGGAGTGTGTTCCCCTTCCCTTTGTTGCCCATAGAAAGGAGCAGCTGTTAGGCCTTGTGTAAAGCGCTGCTTCCTGCTGGCCGCCAAGTACTTCCAGACAAGCGGCTACAGTAGCAGTGGGTTTGGTTTGTTATGTTCACTTGTATGTGGGGTGGTGGCACTGTCCTTCCTTTGGACATACGCAGCGCATCACCGGGTCACCTTAATGAAGGAGGAGAGATCTCAGGTGTTACTGCAGTTGAAGGTTGGCATCACCCTATAGTATACAGTGTTTATCTTGAAAACCAGCCAGAAACATGCCGTAGTATTTTCGTCCCTTTCTAGCCTAGTCCCCCTGTTGTTCCTCAGTTCAGGGCAATGGGGAAGGCAAGAAATCAGAATATGAGGAGAAGAAAAGCAACATCTCTGCAGATCACCTTCCAGTGTCCTCAAACCAACTCCTATGATTTCTGTGGTGTGTGAGGACAGAATGAAGAAAGCCAGCACAGTTTTCCTGACCTTTATAGTAAATAAAGGAACAGCTCCTGTTCAGCTCTTGTTAAAGCAACTTGAATGGCATTAACGAAACTCGGCATTTGACTTATGTTCACGCACAAGAAAGTACAACAGAGTCAGCTTTGCTACTAATTTTTGGTTAGCATTGTATTAAGGAAGCACTGACAGCGTGCATCTCTCAGGTTGTGCGGGGGGGGACTTGTGTCACCACTCTTCCCACACCTCTTGACCCCTTGCATTGGCTGTCCAGCCGCGAGTTAACCAAGCCACATGGCACACACTCACACTTGGCAGTTAATACCTTTCTCTGCCTGCTGCCATTCTCATCTGTTCTTTTTCTTTTTGTTTGTTTGTTTTCCACCAATGGCATCTGTTTGACTTTCTGCGATGTGATTTAACTTACCCATCTTTTGTGTCCTACCTGCTGGTTGCTACTTTTATCAGTGGAGCAGAGAAAGTGCTGTCAGGTTGCAAGTGCCAGTAAATGCCAACAAGCTAATTGAGAGGTGGATAAAGAGTCTATTTTTGTAGAAACAGTGACTCTTTTTCCAAAGAGTTTGGTAAAAGGAATATAGTTGGGCTCTTCAAGTAAAATACTGGACTGTGTCAGCTTTCTGGCCAACTGCAGACATGGTTAAGTTATATTTTGAATTTAGGCTTACCAGACTTCTTTTTGTTTACCAAGATTTGTTTTTGTCCTCTGTGAGAACCCGCTCCCACCCTTTTCACTTTTTTACTGCTTAAGTTCATTCACTTCAACTATTTCTTAATGCCGTTTCAGGAGTCTCGTAGACCCTTCTCTTAGATTTTTAATCCAACGTGGTTGCCTGAAGAAATATTTCATGAGTTTTATTTTTCCTGGGAACGCCTCAAATACTTGACCTCTAAGTATGTGGACTTTGCAACAGAAAGAGTTACGCCCTGATGACATTTCTTTTCCTTCCAAATTACCCTTGTTATCAGTGACATTTCTACAATTAGAAACAGTGATTTACTGATGTTAAGAGTTGGTTTTGGAAGCGCAGTTTGGCTTCATTCGGGTCAAGCCAAGTGGCTATTTCTAGAAGTTTACCAAATAACTTTCTGGAGTAGCGGACAGATGAGAGTGGCTTACCTGGTGTTTTGGTTTGACTGTATTCTGGTGCCACTTATATTAAAAATAAATGAATGAATAAAAAGAAATTTAATGGTATGTTGTTGCTTGCAGACTGGAACACGAATGTGTTAAAGTGTGCTTCATGAAAAGAACACTCTTCTCCCTCTTTGAAGGTGAACACTTTGTACAGCTGCTATTGCTTAAAAAAGAAGAAATGGTGTGTGAAAAAGTATGTGGTAGGTGCAAACTGTCACCTTATTAAAGAGAGTCTGCTCCCTGAGACATTTGTACCATTAGGACTTTTAATAATTAAGATTAAATGTATTTCAGTGAAAAGACAGACTTCTGGCCAACTGACTAAGCAGATGCCCAGTGGAAGCAAATGATGAAACTCAGCTGAGCTCTCAGGCGATTAACAGAAATTAATGGGCCAGGTACCTACAGCCTGTTTCCTGTGCGTGTCAGCTGAGTGTCCTTGCGCTTCCAGCTCTCCAGACTTTCTGGACTTTGGCACCTGAGGTTTCTTTACTGAAACTTGGTAGGTTTTATCACCTGCTTAGAATAAATCATTGAATTCCCGTGGATAATTAAAAATTCATAGGATTCTGGGATACCAAGCACTTGAGGGAACCATGAAGTCATCCTCGAGTGGCAGGAATGCTGTTTGGACTCGGAACTTTGCAGTGCAGAGGAGGCATGATGCATCAGTGTCCCGTGTCACAGCAGGAGGATTGAGAGGCATGGCCCTACATCTCTTTTCCCTCTCCCAGCAGCATGCTATTCCTGGAACAGATGGAAAGATCAGGGAAGAGGTGGTTCATTCCATTCATGGTGTGATCACATTTAAGTTTGCTTTGTTGTAACTTGAAACCATGTCCGCAGTGGCTTTACAAGTGGATTACTCTGAACCACAGAGATGCTTGTACCTACGAGGCAGTGTGGTGGGGAATGGTTCTTGAGGTAATTGCTATTGTCTTGGTGTTTTGTTTGTGTGGGGGTTTTTGTTTGTTTGTTTTGTTTTCCTTTTGGTTTGGTGTTTGTTTTGTTTTGTACAACACAGAGGGGCTGACAGGATACAATGGTATGTTCCCTCAAGCCCACATCGTCTTCCTATAGTAGAGGAGTTAACCAAATACCAGGATGTTGGGCCTCAGTGTAACAGCCCTGAATAGAAAAACGCACAGTAAACCTCATGTTAAGAAAAGGAACAGTTGAGCTTCATGTGAAAGAGGAGGGAATCTATCAAAAAAGTGAAATGAAGGTTCAAGGAAAGAAAGTAAAAATGTCTCCCTTGAAGTGAATGTTCAATTCAAGTTCAGAATGCTAATCAGTAAAATTAAATACATTAATCAATACCACTTGGAGTGACTTTTCCACAATATCCTAATTAAGTGTGATTCGAAATGTGTAACTGAAGTGTGCAAAAGCAAGCGTATCTGGGGAGTTTTTAAACCACACTAGTAATACATGAGTAACGAGACAGCTGTGGACACATCACTGCACTTCTGTGAAGTGTACCTGGAACTTTCATCTACAGTAAACCCCAAAAAAGAAACAAAAATGGGGAAAAATTGCATGTTCCTCAACTGATTTGTTGTTTGAAATAGAAATATCCTTCTGCTGAAGAAAAAGTGACTGTGGTACTAGAAGTAATGCAAGTTGCTCAAGGAGACTGAGATTTAAAGGGAGGAGGCAACCAGAGAGTGTTTTTAAGGTGTTCATAATTCAAAAGGGAAGAGAGAAGGCAATACAAATGTGAAAGTATTACATTGAAGAGCAAAGGATTATGAACCTGGGTGAGGTGAGGGCAAGACTGAAGACACTTAAGTAGAATTGAGTTTGTTTTGTTTTTCAGTGAGTTAATATATGGTATAGATGACATAGGACATGAACAGGAACACTATTAAATAGCGTAAGAAAAATTAGATAACATGACAAAGAGGGGATCTCTAGGTTTGTTTAATGTTTTCAAGGTGTACTTTGAGCTTCGATGATGTTACTGGCCCCTTTCCATTGCACATTTTTTCTTTTATATATTGCACAAAAAGAAATTATAAATAATTCAGGCCAATGAACGTGTAAACACCACAGGGTTAGAATACTTACCAGTGGGGGAGCTGTTTATACTGACTGTGAAACAAAGGATGACAGCAGGGCAAAACACTTTGCCTTGGCAGGAGAGGCTGTGTAGACAAGTGGTAATTTTATCTTCTTCTGAAGTATTTAACAGTTCTGAGCTCCAGCAGTACTCATGGATTGGCCTGCAGTGAGAGGAAAGCTCAGAGTTCATGCAAGCTATCTAACATGCCGAGTTTGTTGTCCTTAGCTGTTTATTTTTACCCCCATGTTAAAGGGATGATAGGATAACAAAGTTTTTTGTATATATTATGTATGTGGAACGGCTTAGTGTAAGTGCAACATAAGTAAGCTCTTACTTCTGTATTACATTAACTATTCAGGGATGTAAATCAACAGAAAATGGATCTCTCTTTTCAGATGGCTTTCTTAGGCTTCTTTAGCTCTACAAAGTAACTTTTCTTTTAAACCCAAAGCTTTCCATTCAAGCATTTGGAAAAAA